>JAOVVH010000036.1:9634665-9649029 GCA_028566435.1 Scorpiodoras heckelii | reverse complement strand
GTTGACTGTAAAGCGTCCTTGGGTTTGTGAAAGGCGCTATACAAATGTAACTTCATTCATTCATTCATTCATTCATTTGAATAAAATGAGCCTGAATTATAAGTGTATTATTCGGATAAGAGTTCATGAACAGATATTTGGTAAACCACTCGGAGAGCGTAAAGCTGTGTTTAATTAAAAGGCTACAGACACTTTGACATTTGTGGAATGCTTGAAAATCTCACTGCCACACATTTGCATTATAATCTTAACGTTATTTTACATGTTATATGTACTAAACCAGTGAACATTCAAATGAATGCCCCAGGTGACAGCAGTGGTCGGTGTTAATGAAAAGTCCCAGGGACAGGCTGAGACATGTTATGTGTGCAGTGTATGCATTACAAGCTGAATTGATAGCTAGTTAGCTTAACTCATATGAATAGTGATAATATAAATAATTGTCAGATAATATAGACTCAGCAAGTATATCAGGACAAAAACAACAGTTTTAAGCTAAAGAGCTCACTGTGGTTACAAAGCTAACTTGTTGCTAACTAAGCAGGCAACGCAAGCTAGTTAGATTAGCTAATGCCAGTAACAATGCTGTGTTAGTTGGACCTAATGAAGTTTGTAGGGTTAAGTTAAGCTAGGTTAGCTAACTCCACTGAACTCCATGTTAGCCTTTAACTCTGAATAAAAATGGCATGGTATATGTGATCGAATGATCGAATGTTTTGACAGCAGTTCGGCTTTCTGGAAGCAGCAGCATTTTGCGTTTACCTCTCACCTTTGCGCAATAGCTGGACTGAAATTACTAGCAACCATGAAAGTCTGCCAGAGTCAGTCCATTCTCTGATCACACTGGTTCTTTCTGACTACCCTGAATAAAAGGAACATGGAATAACAGAGCAGGATCTGAACAGACTACAGACAGAGAGCAGGGAAAGAATAATTTTAATACATTGTCTCACTGAGAGGGGTGCATGGATAGAAATGTAATTTTGTCTTGTGAATATTATTACTGAAAAAAGATCTCAGCCTCAAATCAGAATACACAGATTCAGAGTCAATATCCAAATTGATTATTTTTGTGTATGTAAAAAGGGATTTAAAGGTTTACCCTTGTCAACAAACAAAGATGCCATCGTATCCTACAATGAATGTCATTGTATTGGTTGACCAAATACGTCCGAAAAGGAACTATGCAGTAGTAAAACGCTATTAGGTGCATTTCATTTAGTTTAATTTCATATCGCTCTGGCTCTTTCTGTCTTCTCTTTGTTTGTCTCTCCTGAGTCCTGCTTGTGGACACTCTGTAGGATTGCTGTCCTGCCGATGTATGGCACGACAGCGATCAATTCATCAAAGTGTCATGCCAAAGCGCAGCAGCCCTGTAGCAAGAAAACAAAAGCAGAAGCAAAACAAACATGGCTAGGTTCTTGAGGTGGTCTCTGTAGTCCTGTAAACAAGGTCAGAGCATTTCAGCGGTTTCCGTGTACCCATGCACATTTACTTCTAAAGCACTAACATGATGCATGAAATCCAAACGCATGAGTAAGCAGCAAGCGCTCACCACTCTTCTATTTCCTATTCATTGTATAATTTTATGCTTCACACAGCCTTCACTGAACATTTTACAGACAGCTGACCTAGGGGGGAACTGGAACACCATTTTGGATTTATTCTTTTCTGATCTTGCATAAATCACTTTAATACATAATCTCCTTTTATAATGCATCAGTTATGGTGGCCTGGCAGAGTGAACTTAATCAGATGTTAACACATGCTTTGACTCTATTATCTATTTGACATGACCGTATTTTGCTTTAAATAATAATGCTTTAAATAGCGTTATATCAAACTGTGTTGGATTCAGGGTATATGTCTCTTGCATGTAATTAAGAAGAAATGCATTTTGGTATTTCTCCAGTAACACGTGGCACAGATTCCGCTTGTAAAATGTATACAATATGTGTATTAGCATTTTATTGGAAAGCTAACGGCACAAGAGACATCATCTCACTACTCACTCAATCATAAATGTCGTTGCTGGTAGAGCTGATTTAAAACGTTGTATATGTTTTATTATACACAAATTCAGATGCCTGATAAGACAAGGCCTTACATAACTTACATTACAGAGAATTATTTATCCTGCCAGCATTTTTAAAGCCTAAAACAGTTAAAAATAATATTCTTGGTGTTCTTTTTGCTCTGTAGTACAGGTTCTTGTTTGATTCTTTGCCAAACAAGGACACATCTCAATATGCGTATATAAGAAATATATCTACAAATCAGTAAAATTCTTATTTTTTTAAGTACAAACCCCATTTCATAGGAAAGTTGGGACAGTTTCTAAGAATGCAATAAAAACTGAAATCTGTAATTTGTTAATTCAGTTGAAGCTATATTTAACAGACAAAAGGACAAAGAAAAACATTTCAGTGTTTTCAATGACAATCTTGTTTCTATTTGTTAAATATAAACAAATTTAGAAATTGATGGCTGCAAAACACTCAAAAAACTCTGGGACAGAAGCATGTTTACCACTGTGTCACATGACCTTTTTTTAAATTATACTTTTTAATCATACCGATTTAATCAATCAATAATTTAGCAGGTGGAATTTTTGCCCATTCTTGCTGTGTACAAGACTTGAGCTGCTCAAGAGTCCATGGTCACTGTTGACTATCGTGCTAAAGAACAGGCAGATCTTTAGCATGATAGCCCGCTGCAGCTAATGCTTGCAACGCATGGCAGCATGGATTAGCAGTGTGGATGTAAAGTTGATTGCATTGACAGAAAGATCAAACAGATTAGAAATCTTTCGCTGTTCATACCAATTAGGAGACATCAACGACTGCTAGAGCAAGTGGGAGCAGTTCTGTCGTATGTACATGACCTCAGCTGAGCATAAAAATGATCAACTTACCACTTTGCTAAATGCCTTGGCTAAAATATGCAATATTACAACACACTTGAGATCAACAGTTCACTGCCCATTAAGTCAACTACAAAGGAAATATTGCTGACATTCAGAAATTCCTGCAGCCCACAAAAAAAAAAAAAAAAAAAAAAATAGTGCTCCATATTCTTCATGATACTGGAGCTAATCTACTATACAATGCTAAGTTTACACTGAATGAAAACAAAAGTGTACACATTGCCAATAAAGTGAGATGATTCAAGACAGTAATGTCTTAATAAGAGATTAGAAAAAAGCAGGTAGATGTTGTCACTACAGTTACAAAGACAACTAGTTTGATTAATAGTTTATTAACACCTACAGTGAGCCTATATCTTGATTCATGTGAATTAAACAAATAAAGGGTTAGCATTAATCAATACCAGCATTTGATCATGTTCAGATAGAGGTGATGCAAATAATAGGAACTGGCGGATTAAGTTTAACACGCTATAATTCATCTACGGGTTGAAATTCAGCAAAGAAAATGCCAGCAGTCTTCCAACAAAAGAACAGCAGGATATATTCAGGGTACGCAGTCATAGCAGGCAACATGATTATTGCTGCTTCAGAAGAGAAGAAGAATGCAAAGATCGTGACCAAGGTGTAGAGAGCAGGAGAGATTAATGTGACATTCAGTGCTTTAGGGTGCAGTCCAAGGTATCATGAAGCATATGGGGTGAATAGTAACATGGAAAGATGTGCACTCACACAAAGAGATGACTAAATACCTGGCACAGTACTTACCAAATGAATCAGCAGGTACCCCACATTTGGAAAAAAAAACTGCTACTGAAACAAATGATTTGGTCAAATGGCTATGAATGGTGTCAGACTAGCTCTGTTGGGGTCATTGATCTTGCTGTACCAATAAACCTACAAACTGACATATCCAAGTATTGCCTTGTGTTGCATGTTTGCTTCCTGTAGGACACCTGACTTTGGCAAAATGCAACTATTCACAGATTGAGAAAGACATCCTCACTCCTAACTCTCAGAAATTCACCTGTGCCTGGCTTTCATTAGCTGAGATATTGATGGGTCAAGTTCTTTGGGGAGTCTGGTATTGTTTAAACCTAGGCAGCTTGCATCAGTCAAAGAGTCTGTAGGTGAATTACAACACAATTAACATCTCAAATCTTTCAGCATCACTTGCCCCAGGTACCATCAGTGTAGCTGGAGGCTGGAACCACGTTCATGGACATATTGACAGGCAACTCAAAGACACCTCTGTCAGAGGACAGTCTTGTGCAGTCCAGTGAAGAACAACTTTAAAAGTGTGACTGATATCAGTGTAGTAAATAATAGGGAGTGGTAGACTCGTAAAACAGCTTGCTAGACACAGATTTTGAGCACGGAATTCATTTTATGGAAAAGACAGAGAAAGATGACAGTAAGAGAGCATGGTTGTGTGAAATGGTATATTCTGGTATATGATTTCTAAGAAAGGGGCTAGAGTATTTGTTGGTTCTGTATAACATTATTCAGGATTCTTTGGTTTTGTTGATCACTTATGAGGAAATTAAAGTGGTCATATGGCTAACAGTGCATTATGTAAAGCTTGTGTGGGTGTGAACGTGTAAGAAAGAATCGTAGAGTCTTAGACAACTGGAATATATTGAACATATTCCAAGGTCATACAAAAGGTTCTGTCTAGCACACCTAAGGATTGTTTGGTTTGTTTCTCTGGGGGAACCTTAAGTACTTTGTATAACTCTACAATAAAGACTTTATCTTTAGAACCCTTATGAAGCTAATGACCATTATCTATTCAAAGAAGCTTTAGGGGAAAACGTGCACCATGACCGTTTATTACCAGAAATATGCCCAAGTATCTAACAAGTTGCATTATATACAACTTTTTGTGGGCAGTTACAAGCACAGACAAACTGGTATGTTCGGCATATACTACATGGTCATGCAAATTAAAGCATACATTCTGTGCAACCTAGCCTTTGTATTACTGTTTACATTCCCCAAACACAAAAATACATTGTCTGCACTAAGATGCCTCATGCAAGTAATCAGATCATTGGTTCCTTTCTTTAGTCAAGGTGAAGTGTGAAAGCAGTAAAATGTACAGGACCAGGGTCATGAAGCACTTTATAATACTGATAAGCCAGTGTGTGTTAGGAACTGGAACACAAAGAAAAATGTTGAGTGGGTGGATCCCCAAGGACCTTCAGAACCTCAGAACCTCTGATAAATAGCCTCTGCATGAAGACCTGACTAAACATGTGCTGAAGTCAATAAAGTAGTGAGGAAAAATGAAAAATTGAAAAATAAAAGGTGACATAATGATAAAAGGAGGATGTATAAAGTTCTAGGAGCCTATTCCCAGAATGCTGGTCACAAGAGACCATTAACACACTAACACATCTTGTACTATTTCACACCTAGGGCACTCTAGCATAGCCACAACCAGAGGAAACCCACATGAACATGACGAGAACATGCAAAGCCCTCATACACAGTAGCCTGAGCTCAGAATTGAACCCTGAAACTGTGAGATGGCAGCATGCACTGTTGAGACTGTAGGAAATAATTATTTGCAAAGCAGAGGCTAGTCATATAGCTAGGACTGCATATTCATTAATTTCTACACTAAACTGTCCACTTTTAAATTAGAAAAAACATTAATTACTTGAATGGCTGTTTGTAAAATTGTTCTGCAAATACTATGGATGACTTTAAGGTGTAAATTAAATTAGAGGTTACTATATTTAAAAAAATAAGCCCATTTAAGTATCAGTAATTAAGCATAAACAAGCTTTCTTTAGTTTCAGAGTGAACACCACATGAAGGAGCATCTTTTGAAACATGGATGCAAAGACTTTGAAGCGACTGCAAAAGGAAAATCAATAAATGTGTTGGTGTATGAGAGTTTATTTTTGGTTTGCAGTTTCATCAGCTGGCATGTTAAATGCAGAAGTAACTTGGGTCATAAGAACAAAGATTCTTCTTGGTATTAAGAGGTAATCCAATCTAATACAGTACAAAATATTTCCCTTTGATGCATGACTGTTTGTTTAAGGCCGGAAGTGTCAAATAGAGTGAAAGATGTGTAAGGATTGAGCAATACAGCTGAAGTGCTAATGTGAATACATGTGGATAACCTAAAGTTTACACTAAAACAATTCATTTCCAAATACCTTTTCTTTTTTACCTTTGATTCTCTGCTAATGATTATAATGTTAATAATGTAAATTCAAATCTCATGGCTTCCAGAGAAAGCCATCGTTAAGTCTAGGAGAAAGGCCTTTCTTAATCCTGAATGAGTCAACTGTATTCTGCCCAAGTTGTACCTTGCTTTGGATGAAAGCATCTGGCAATTGAATAAACATGGTTACTTTGACACACTGGTGGTAAAGTAGAAGAAAAAGCATCCAGAAAACAAGGTGAATGGAATTTACTACAAATTAATTTGCTGAGATCCATCAAGCTTCATTCTGATCACGCTTTATTCTGCTTATATTAGCTTCTTTTCTTACTTGGCCATTTTTCTTTCCTGATATCATCATTGCTATGTTCACATTTTAAAAAAAAGTTTGTTACCTATTAATCTCCTAAAATGAATGAATTAATTTTATATTTCTTTTTCATTTATATCAGGTGTTATGCAAACTAGCAAAGCATCAATACCCCCATTCCTTTTTTTTTGACTAAATGTGAAAGATCTTGTAATATTTTTATATAACTTACTTACTATGTCCAAAATGTAAGTTGCTGTAATGATCCCACACATACGACTGGAGTCAATTGCAGTTTTATTTTTGCACACAAGCGGCGACAAAAACAAAGAATACAGAGTGTGGAGGCAAATGAACAAGGGAAGGGCAGGGACAAAAACTATAAACCAGGATAACAAATGTTCAGAAGATACTTGAACTTGAGGGGCAAACCAAACAAGGCACTCCACACTCTGACGAGACAAATCTAAGAACATAAACAAAAAATGAGAAACAGTCCAAAAGGCAAAAGTCCAAAAACTAGGCAGAATAGGCAAAGGTAGCAAAAATGCAAAGAAGACTAAGCATGAACTAGTTAATCAAATGGCAGATTAGCACATGAAACACAGCAAAGTAGAATACAAACGTGTGTTGATTCGTGCTGGGAGGAATAAAACAACAGAGAAAACTCTCCCTAGTGCGGATCAACACATGTTTGTATTCTACTTCACTGTGTTTCATGTGCTAATCTGCCTTAGCTCATTAGCATGGATCGCCTCAGGTGGAGGCAAGAGGCAACCCCCAGAGCACTCTGGGTAGCGCAGTTCTAGTGCGTAGTCCAGTTTTAGGCCAAAGTTTTAAGCCCATGGCCGAAGTAGTGACAGTTGCTTTGTATAAAAGATCCCAAATATACTCTCTATAATAAAAATAAATACTTAAATATGTACTTTTGAATTCAAACATTATAAAAGGAATTTGATGTATGTGTCCACTTTCAGTACAGTTAATGCAATCTCATCAATGTAAATCAGCCCCTGAATCTGTCTTCTGAGGTGACCTTATTTTTCTACTCTCCAGCTAAGCTTTATTCTCAGTTGGTGTATAGGAGAAAATAGCTACCACAAAACTCTGTACACTCATACACTCTGTCTGTGTGCAGAGGTCAAATGCTCTTTTGGTGTTAGTCCATTCTCACATTACTCCAGATAGGCTGTCCCTCAGGATCAGATGAAGACATGATAGATTGTTTGGCGCTAGCACACATTTTCTGGCCCTAGAAAAGATCCCCCCTTTTGCTCTGGTCAGAGATCAGCTACATGCTGTGCCTGTAGGACTGAGATGAGAGAAAGTGGCTCAGAAATAGTTTTAGTAAAAACTATTTTTTAGTCTGCTTAAAGTCATATTTTCCTTGTAACACATACTAGTCCTCCCTGCTGAATAGCATTTTAGTCAGACATAGCTTGCTTGAGAATAAAAAATTGTTTGTGGCTTATCATGGCCACCATGACTTATAAAATATTTGCAAATGTCATTCTGTAACTAATCTGTTCTATTACAGTTTAGAAAAGTGTGAAGCATTTCGCTGGCAGTCAAATGAGGAATATCTTAATCTAAAAACCATCCAAGGGTCTTTGTTTTTATCAGAAATATTTAGTGAGAAAAAATGCACCAGGCTTTCCATTTGGTTACATTTTTCAGTTGATTACCAGATTGCTGAGAATTAATACTGGATATTGTGAATCTCACTTCTACTTGGATGTGATTTGTGTAATTTGCAGGATGTAAATTTATAAATGGCAAGAGGTAGATCTGCACATTTATGCTATTCTGTCATTGTCTTTAAAACATGCACAAACCTAATTACGCTAAACTGTTTGCTGTGTTGTTTGGACCTGTTAAATATTCATACAACATTTGTGACGTATGCTATACACCCAGACATACCTTTTTTCACTGATAGCAATTGCGTTTTACACTGTTAAAATTTATATGTATAGACATTCTCCTCCATTTTCCCTGGTTTATCCTCAAATTATGTAGTTTTAATTCCCACTAATCAACCCCTATTGAAATTCATATCCAATCCACTTTAGGGCTAAACAAAAGGTTTCATTGTATTATAAAAGGGGCTTAGCATTCTGGATCTATTATTTTATTCTTCACTCCACATTGTGCCATGCATTTAAAATCTCATTTTAATATAAAACCTAGTTTAGATTTGGCAGCATTAAAGACTGAAGTATTATCATTAATCACAGATTTGAAGGGCTTTTTCATGGTTCCATTGTCCTAGTTATTCATTTATTCGGGGTATGTGTTGGCTATGTCCATGTTGTTTGGCAGAACTTATTAATAAAACTTTTTCCCCTTGTGAGTTTATCACAATAATTAAATAAAATGTGAATTCTTTTAAAACTGGGATTTAATTTAAAGAAATATACTGTGGTATTATACAACGGGTTGCATAGCACCTTTGCTTGTTAAAGGTTTGCTGACTTTGATGTGTTGATGTGTTATTGTCAGCCATTTTCTCCTACATGAGAGATACGAAGAAGAGGGGAAATATTAAAATAGGTAACCTTGGCATATCATTGAATTAAATATCAATTAATTAAACGTGTGGGTGTAGATCTGACCAGAATATCATTTAAGGCAAGCCTTTTCTTTGTTTAATGGAGGGACACGCAGTTATTAAAATTTCAAATGCAGAACGATAACTTATGAGTGGCCATTGACAAGTATGCAAAAGAGAAGTGCAATTAACGCCATGGAGGGGAATCAGAGCTGTGGGCAACGGGAAGTTATAAAAATTGCTGGCATTAATATCTGTTACCCCTCCCCCCTCTCCATGTGTTACTGTGGAAACAGCTTATTGACCAGCAAAGCACAGGCAGCCAGCAATATGGGCATTTCACACACGCAGGCTCACTTAATTGTGGAGGGCTCATCCTGTCTAATGACTTCGCACAAAAATTAGTTCTCAGTAATTACTTTTTAAGAAAGCAGTGAAGATAATGCCATTAGGCATGCAGGCTGTGTGTCTGTTGGTGGTCTAAATAGCAACCATCTATTACACTGTATATTGCTGTATGTTACCTCTTGAGGAAGACTTGAGAAATGCCTCTTTTGGCATAAGGTGGTTCATTTGAAAACCTCTGAAACCCCTGTTTGATTATATGTCTCTTTGTCTTTCTTTCTCAGCTCAAAACTGCAGTTACACACTATATAATCCAAATGGGACGATAGAAAGCCCTGGATACCCTTACGGATACCCAAACTATGCGAACTGCACATGGGTGATTGTGGCACAAGAACACAATCGGATACAGCTGGTTTTCCAAGGGTTTGCTTTAGAAGAGGACTTTGACATACTGTCTGTGTATGATGGGCAGCCAAGTCCTGGAAACCTAAGAACCCGGTGAGTAGCACATTTTCTTATCGATATTAGTTAGGCTGATATCATATAACTCCTTACAGCGAAATTATTTCATATTCCTATTATGAGAAGACAATAATACTTGAAACATAAGACATATGTGCTGTGGGCTTGCTAAAAATATCAAACAAAACCATTTTTGTGCATTAATGTAAATGGGAGAAACCAGAGATATTAGAAAACATACCTATTTTGTGCTATGATAGCATCTGATTGTCACAGGACTCCAACACATTTACTTATTCTGACTGTCAGTGCAAGTCAGAGTACTACTGTATGAGAAAACTCTCAATGGTCACTGCCATTACAGTTTATGCCATTTTTTTTTTTTTACCTCCACCAGGTTTGATTATGTTTTTATGCTGGCTTTTGATGAGGTTATGTTTTCTGTGTGGTTTGTTGGTTTGTCTGTCTGTCTGTCTGAATCTGAGCAAGATTATGGAAAAACTATGAGGCCAATTTTCATGAAACTTGGTGAAAGGGTGTAGCATGGGCAAGCGAAGTACCCATTATTAAAAAAAGACTTGCCTGTTAGACTTGATGGAGGTCTGAGCTCTTGGAGTACACTCCTAGTTAGCTAATGTAACCATCTTTGCTGGCAAGTTCAAATCACTTGGCACTTCAGGCACAATATATGCATGTTCCTATCATCTCTGCAATTTACTGTGGCATGAAGACATTGTTAAATTCATGAAATTTGGAAATGTTGCCAGAAAATGTTTGGATTAGAGAAATGTATCAGTCTTTATTAGTGTGAAATGGCCAAACATTGATTTCCCACAGTGTCTGTTTGGGGTTGTCTTGTTGAAATATCTATGATCGGATTGTACAGTTCATTCTGATAGTGCCAGTATACATTAAGGTACACAGTTAACTTATAATCACAGATTAGAGTATGTTAAGTTAGGTTCATATAGACCATACTGGCTTACCACAAAGTGCAGAGCTAAAACATTAATTTACATGCATAAATGGGTAATGACCATTAGCTGTTTCTCACAATGGGTGGGGCAAAAATGGCCTGAATACACCCAGTGTGAGTAACTGCCAAAGAGCTGAATGCTTCTCTTTGATGCATCATTTATACATATTTTCCAGGGCCTTGTTTTAGGTGTATCCTTCAACCTACTACAGAAATACGTTGGCCCAATCATAACCTCCTGGCAGAGCCAGCCAGGTTACGTTCAGTATGCTCAAGCTTCACTTGATGTAAAAATTTTCAGATTTTTATTATAGCATAGATTGTGGTTATTGGCATTTATAACTGCTGGTGTATACATCCTAAAATGTGCATGATGTTTATTTGTTATCTAGTAATGTCAGAAAATTGTTCTGTCTTATTCGTACTAGAAATAAATGAATTTGAGAAATGAACTTTAATTTAGAAACAAATATATTCTAAGTCTATTTCATCCTTTAGAGATTAGCTCAAATGTTAAGGAATGCAACATATAGTTATTTCCACATATAAAACAATGTCAGTGTATATGTGGTTTCTTGTAACCTTGTAACAGGAAATAGCAATTAGATCAATGTTGACTATATTCAAGCTCTTGCCATTTTTTTTGCAGTGTATGTCAGTACTGTTGCGGAATGTTGTGTAGGTTTGTAGTGTGAAACATGGCCATGGCGTTAGTGAACCATTGTCTTGGTGTGTTATTTTTTCATGTTAAATATACGAGATATTACTCATTTCCTGAACATCCCCAACGCTTTAAATTATTGTTTATTTTATTTAGCTGCTGGTTTGTTGGCATTCAGAGATTTGTTCATAAAGCAGAATAAACAAGGTTCTGCATGAAGTGCTTTGACTGTACAGCTGAGCTGAATCTGTTAGTTGACATTTATTCATCTGTTGAATGACAGGAGAAGCATTAGATTTATTTTTAAAGTCTCTTGTCAGCTGTGTACTCTTTTAGGAAACCCTCCTACGCCCTGCAGAGCTTTAAGAGCCTGATTGGATTACTAAAACAAAATCTGATCTTCTTTGTACTAAAAAAAATAAAATAATTGAACGAATTTCAGACATTTTGCTTTGCACAAACATTGTAAATTTATTGTATTTCTCAGTATTCATTCAGCTAAAATATTTCCATGAATGCTTGTAATGTGGGGCACTGATATCTTTGACAGGAGGTGAAGGTGAATGTGTTTGTTTGTGGTAGTAATTGGGCTTGTGTAGAGGAAGGCATTGTTTAGAGACTGGGAATTTTGTTATATGGCCATAAAGCTAATGGTTATCTGGATATAATTTGTGTATTTTATTATTTTGCTTCATTTATATAACACAGAGACTTTGTGTGGATTACACCTAAAGGCAAAGAGGCACCTCCTTGCTGTTATTGTTTTCATTCTCTATTTTTTTCTACATCCGTATTTTGTGTGTGGGCATTGAGGCTGCTCAAAGGCAAATAAATTCACACATGAATGCATATGATTTCATAATCTAAATGCTCACCAAACAGAGATTTATTGACAGATATGTCCTAATCCTTTTGAGCAGATGACACTTGTAGGTAATATTTGCATTTGCAAATCTTTCACTTAAAATGCTGCACATATTCAGATGATGTTTGGTTGAACATTAATTGTATTATATAGATTCTGCAACTCAATACTTTTATACCTTATTTAGTGAGCATATATAGTTCTTCTGGAATTCAGCATGTTTTAGAGGGACCTTGAGTACAGAGTACAGCCATAGTATAGTGACAGAAGCATGACATTGACATTGCCTGATGGACTAACCACTTAAACATTTAAATGCCTTTTTTTTCCCAATAATTTTGTAAGCGTATTAAATGAGGAAAATGTATTCTAACAGCACTAGTATTACTAGTACTGCACACAGTTCATCGCAGGTTAGATTTTGCTGACATAGGTCAATACTGAATATTCTATCCCAAGAGCAAAAAGCCTATACCTGAAGCAATAATTTACATACATAATTAGGCAAAGACTACCAACTGTTTCCCACAGTAGACATAGGAAAATTGGCCTGAAAACATGTATTGTGAGAACCAGCCAAACAGCTACATGGTCCTCTTTTATGCATCCTTTGTAAATACATTTTTGGTCTTTGTTTTAGGTGTATCCTACCACCTCTAGGACAGACAGATATCTAATGTACACTAGTCTTAGGTACAAAATAAATTACTAGAAATATGCAAGTGAGAAGACAAGTGCATCACTCTCACCTGTTCCTCGTTTCATCTCATATTTTGTTTGTATAGGTTCATGATTTGCTCACAACACCTTAATTAGGCTATTGTTAGTTTTGTGTTAAAAGTTCACTCTTGCAACTTGCATCTGCCTTTGCCTCAGTGTGACATGACCACAGCTTTTTGTCAAAGGTATTGTATACTTAGACTTCACTAATCCACATGACACTTGTCTGATATGGAATGTAATTATTGTGTCCCTAAGTGTGCATTGCCTCTTCCCATAAAAAGAGAATGTGTGTGTCTGTATTTTCAGGAAAGGGAGGTCATGTTCATGTTTTTATTGATTTTACTTGTATATGTCTTAGCATGTATGGCGGACTCTCGGTTGTAATCTTTAGCACTCAGGTCACGCAGTCATTTTTAAGATCTCTGTCTTTACTTTTCAATTCTGTACCAGGCCAAAGGGCATTTTGTGTGTAAGCGAGTGTGGTACACTGTAAAAAAAAATTATCTGTAACATTAGCTGCAAATAAAAAAATGGTATTAAAAAAAACGTTAAAGTAACATGATTGGGTGACAATCTCACATGTTGTGATACAGCACCTCTGTCACATCCTTTGCGGGGCTCGAACCAGTGCTGTTTTACTCACAAGGTTGTTCCCTTTACTGCTTCCACCATTTCTTAGCTGTTTTTTCCATAATTAGAAGTACTATAAATCTAAGACTTTTTTACACAATGAATAACCATTATATTTTATATTACAAAAGCCCAAGTTTAAATTAACTGTCAGAGTTATATTAGTGTGTTGCGAAAAAAAACCCTCACATTAAATTTTTTATTTAAATACATTAATAAACTTTAGAAATAAAAGCATTTTATTTTGTTAAATGTAGGTTAGCTGCACTGTTATATTGTATAAATTACAGAAAATGCTGCTATTTTTTTTTCAATAAAAATACTGCATTTTCACGGTTAGGTTTGTTAAAAGTCTCATCTAAAAGCTGTTAAAAAACTGATATTTAATGTATTCCATTTATACACATTTTTTTGTTAAATTACATGCCACATTTTAATAAATAGCTAATTCTTGTAATTTTAATATAATTTACTGTCATTTTGAAATACAAGGAAAAAACACATTATAATATAGTAATACAGTGTATGGCCTATGATGCCCACTCTGTGTGTCACATTTGCATTCTCAACATTGTGGGGTGAGACAGGAATGCTCTAATTACACTAGATCCCTGCAGCTTTTGGTGGCACTTGTAGGGTTATGATTAGGGGTGCGCCAAAAAATCGATTCGCATAAGAAAATTGATTCTCATTTACTACGATTCAGAATCGATTTAAAATGTCCCAAAATC
>JAOVVH010000036.1:9620114-9631426 GCA_028566435.1 Scorpiodoras heckelii | reverse complement strand
TACTCTAATTGGCAAATCGATGCCTTTAATTAAACTCCAACTCTAATCAGTATATCAGATGAACGAAAGACAAAAATTATTTGTTATTAAAAAAAAATTAAAAGACGTCAATCATCTTTAATATTTCACTTTTATCAAATAAAGTCAAGTGAGTAGCGAGGCAGCATTCAGCAGTCGTTTATCTTTCATTTTCAATGGTCCTACGATGCCGACCTGCATGTACAACACAGATCACAATGTGCGTTAAAACTGCGATTAACGCGCGATTAAAAGAATTAATTGCGCGATTAACGTGATTAATTTTTTTAGTGACAGCACTAATTAAAAGAAAAGGTGATGTGACCCAGTGGTAAACCTGCCTTTGTCCCAGCCTTTTTGAGTGTGTTGCAGCCATAAATTTCTAAATTTGTTCATATTTAACAAATAGAATTAAGTTTTTCATTGAAAACACTGAAAATCTTTTCTTTGTCCTTTTATGTGGTAAATAAAGGTTCAAGTGAATTAACAAATTACAGATTTCAGTTTTTATTGCATTTTTAGAAAGTGTCCTAACTTTTCTGGATATGAGGTTTGTATTTCCATCAGATGTTTTACAAATATTAGAATAAAAAAAAAGGATGCATCTCTCGAAACCACATTTGACAACCAAAGCTGCCATCACAATGCATTCCTTAATTATGCATTTGCTACATGACAACTAAAGGGCAACCGTCTTTTGCATAAAGCAACCAGAAGCAAGGTACAACAATGGAAGTTCATGGTCGAGTGTTGTAAGCTGATTTGCTGTTGTCTTGCACTGCCAGTTTACAATGAGGTTCTGTGGCAACAGCAGCACATTTCCGCTTGCTTTAGTTGCTGTGTTCTCCGTCCTCATTTTGTCACTGGTTGGTTTGCTTATTGTGTTCACCTTTGTCTGTTTTACCCACCTTAGTTTCTGTATTTAGTTTGTATGTACATCAGTGTCAACAAAACATGGTGAATTTGTGCATGATCAGGCAGCAGTTATAAACTTATATTTATTTCAGTGATTTTTCCTTACTTGTTGGTAAGCAGGGGCAGCTGGTGTAAAGCATGGTATAAATGGGATAGCATGGCAAAACATGCCTGTCTTTCAAAGATAAAAAGGAGTCAATATAAAGTTTTTGGCATACTTTTCAGTTTGTTTGTTGTTAACAAAAATTATTCTGAATTTTGGTGGGCCCAAGTGTGAAAGCAACACACGATTGTAATAAAAATACAAGGAATTCTTTCTAGTTCATGTCTCTGACACATCTGTAGCACATCAGCAGCAGTGATTGTAAAGGCACATGTGAAATATTATCAGGAGTGTAATGAACATGACCATAGTGCATTATTTACTTTATTAACCACCCCCTCACCACCCCCAAATGCCTTTGGCTGAGAAATTAAAGGTAGCTAAGGTCTAAACACATTTTTTTACAATTAAATTATGTACATAAGAGGACAGATGACAAATGTAAGGTTAGTGGTTTTGTTTTACATTTTTATTATACTTTATAATACGTATTTACAGTTTGGGGATTTCTTGGTTTCCCATATTTGATATTGGAAGGCAACCCAGCATGAACCCAGCAGGACATTACAAAGTTGAAAGAAATCATGAATCAGCTGCCTGTCTTCCTATAAGTATAGTTTGCTTCATACCAGTCATACTATGCCATCAATGAATTAATGACAGCTTGTAATATAATACTATCTTCATAATACTCTTGACAAACTATAAATATGTTAGCCCTCACATTTGTCCGCCATCACATTTCAGTCTGCCCAGTCAAAATCTTATAAAAAACTAAATATATGAAATACATAAAATGATCATGAGTAAACTGGCTCTTTAACGTTTACTTAACTATATTACACAGCTCCATGGATTACAGTATTATAACTTTCTAACTCAGAATTATGCAACCTAATATCAGCTTTTCAGGTTAGAATTTAAATAAGTTAGACCATGGAAAACACTCAACTTTGCAGGGGACTTCTGTTCTTGTAAATTCAAATGAGATGTGCAAGCTTCACATGATATTAAAAAAATAGACGGAACGAACAAAGCTGTACTTCATAAGAATTTTATTCTTTCACTACTGCATTGAAAGATATTAACATGCCCCCTGGGCAGGGCTTGTATAATTTTTTTTAAAGCAACTTTAACATCTCTTAAATATGCAGAGTGTATGTGTGTGTGTGTGTGTGTGTGTGTTTGTATGTTACAGTGTTAAATTCATAGCTGTAAAATATGCAATACCAAATAATTGTTTTATGTCTTGTTTGTAAATTGCATTGTATTTTTTGGAATTTTACTTCAGATATTGAAGAACAGTCAAATAGAGCCATGAAACTAGATGTTACTTCACACATCTGATTGAAGGATTCACTAACACCGTTTAATAACTCAAAGGCTGTGTGTTTGATTGCTTCTTTGAGTCGATTGCGGTAGAGAATGCAGTGAAACCAGGCTGTTGTTGGCTTCAGTGCAGGCTGTAGCTCATGTGCTAATACACTCTTTGGGCTTATTGATTGCTGGTGGGAATGCTCAGGCCTGTGTTAAGAAGCTAGTGGAATGAACAAGGCAATGATGAGCTGAGAGGCTGTTGATTGCTAGCTCTTTACGTTCTCCTGTGTCTCTGCGTATATGCCTTCTATTTAACAACACTAACGGATGTGTGAAGATGCTTCATTTTTTTTCTTAAAGACTGCTGCATTGGTTAGAGCAGTAAATCCATTGTCCGGTAAGCCAATAACATAGGCCTTTCTTTTAGGTAACACGTGGTACACATACTACATTCAAACTGACAGCTTGTGGGATAGATTGTAAACAAGAGAAGGCTACATCCAGGAGCTGGACAGCTGGAACCTTCTCGAGCTCTGAGCTATAAATCATCTCTCCCACTTTCCTGTCTCCATCCCTGTCTCCATCTTCTCCCATACAGTGATTTATCCCTTCCTAGACCTACATTCTGGATGGAGATCTCTCCACTTATAGGTGGCAGTAAAATCGACAGCATCGTAAAAAAAAAAAGGAATTGAGATGATCACCCTCCACCCCACCCCCAAATCATCAGTGTCTGAGGTTGTTTAAGAGCCTGCATAACCCCTGATTTGTGTAATGATTGATTATTGACTCTTATACCACAGTGCTGTTGAATTCTTGAATCCGATCGGTCAGAAGGTATTGATTCATTTTCTACAACACACAGCAGGGACAGTTATTCCAGTTCAAATGATAAGTTTATATTAATGCTCTTGTTTTAATACACTATTTTGTGTAAAAAAAAAAAAAGTGTATATATTTATATTTAGTAATCAGAAATAATAGCAGGCTTGGCCATGGCCATATTGTTTGCCGGGATGACATTTGAGTGTGATGAGACGTAGCATATTGCTTCATCCCTGTGGCCTCCCCCTGATTTGTTATTTTCCTTTTTTCTCATTCATCACCTTCTCCTCAGATAGGCTCAAGGTGTGAAATACTTTTAACAAATTAGGTGCACACCTCCAGACGCTCCACTGGAGCGTCTCCTTAAGCAGAAAGTGATAATGGGCCTAATTGATTGGGTTTTTCAGTAATGAGACCCTGTAGGAGTTGTCTGGAGATGATTGAAGTTTAGGGCTAGAGGGCTGATGGTGCTGTGCTTCAGTCAGTTGGAGGAGAGACAGCTTGGTTCATTGTTTTTGCCGTCATTACTGAGCTCAGCAAATTTTTGTGCTTTGAATAAAAATGATGCACTATTTATCAGCAATGTGCAAGGAAGGATAAATTGATTGGCTTCCTAATATTATCCGAATCAGCTTTTGCATTTTGATGAGGTAGACAAGGAGCAGATTTTAACCCTCTGCGTAACTGCATTGCTTCAACATGAACAATTTTGGCTGGCTGCAACAAGAAACAAACAATATCCAAGTCCATTCTTCATCAAGAAAGGAAGACTCAGTACTAACCAATAGAAATGCAAAAATTGATGCACTGGCAGACCGTTTGAGTCTTCTTTCAGCAGGTGTGGACTTGTGCTGCAGCATCATATTTTCTCTAGTGAAATTTGACCCGTAACCAATGTATCAGTCAGTTAAAAAATCCATGTTCATTGATAAGTCAAGATAACAATCAGAGGTACTTTAAACTTCAAAATACTCCCATTGGATTATAGTGATGATCAGATGGTGTTGAGGATAATGATTAGCCTGCATGGAGAAAGAGAGTGATTATGTGATAAGTGATTATGATGACGAAACATGGAGGTACAGTGACTGTTGGTATCAAGTCTACAGGGAGACAGTGAAAGTAAGGAAGAAGAAGGCGACTAAGGAGGTAATGTGACAGGCATGATTACAATAGGATGAATATTGTATCTTCTATATGCTTACACGTGCTTAAGTTGTTTGCTATGCAGATTGATGTTTTAAAAAACATTTCTTTTTTGTATTCTTTGTTTCATTATTTCCCATTATGACACAATGTTGCCTCAAGGCAGCAAACTCTAAAAGTCCTCAAAATAATATACCATACTCAATGGTACTGTAATGTATACCATAGAGGGTATTAAACATAAGGAAGAGCATTTTTTAAAAATTATTAAATAACACTAGGTGTGTTAAGGAAGGAGACAGAATCTGTAGCAAATCCACACATCATTCCAGGAGACATGTCTACTGCAAATGTACTGTAAGTCTAATGCAGCAACAAAACCCTGGGTTCATACTATACACACATAGACATAATCACACACTGTAAAATAATTCTTTGGTGGTAATCTTAGAAGACACAATATGCTCGGTGATGGTTAATTTAATGCCGGCCAACAAAGTTCTGACAGTGTCAGAAACTTTTGATTAAAATCTCTGAGTGTGACTGCTGCAATGATGCTCATCTAAAAGTCAACAATATGAGAAGCCATAGGACAATGCAGAACTCAAAGGACAAATGCAAATACAGAAATAGCAATGGCAAATCAGAAACAGTATATACTGATGGATGGAACAAAATTTCCCCAGGCTCATTTAAATGTTTCTGTTCATGCGACCCTGTTTTCTGCTTGAGCCCAGATTGTGTTCATTGATGACATAAGCAGAATGTTGTTATTCTCTTTAATCACAGATCTATGGTTAGAGGATTTTCATAGTAAGTAAACATAGCATGCTGAAATAGCACAGTGTACAACTGATTTATTCAAGGGATGTTGGTATTCCTGTGTGCACTAATGAGCTGAGTAAGTAACATTATAACGTGTGTAAAATTAGATATATATAAGACATTACAATATATTTATAAAAGAATGATGACAACACATACATCTTTCTTTGTTACTCCTTAGTGAAATACTAAAAGTGTAGTTCAGACAACTTAAAAAGACTCCCATGAATCGCAAAACCTGATACAAAATCCTGGGGACTGGGACTGAAGTATAACTAGAAAAGTTGCTCTGAGACAAGCGCTAGAATTATTATTTAAAGTAGATTTGTTGTATGGTTGCGATAGTGAGCAACCATACAACAAAAACAGAATTAGCTTGCTAACACATTACATCTGCTGCATCTGGGGAAAAGAGTAAAATGCTGTAGTCGGATATTAACAGCCATTAAAACTTTTCATACTCTCATCTACCTTAAGTGTCCATTTATCCTGCTTAATGTTGTGTATTGTTTTGTTTATGTAGCACAAAGCAGTTGCACCATGTCAATAAACCAATATGGAAGGAGTGGAGAGAGAGAGAGAGAGAGAGAGAGAGAGGGAGAGAGGAAGGGGTGGGTACGGGTGGAAATCTAAAGCAGGTTTCTGTGGTGAGCTCGTTAAGAGCCGGGAGGAAGTGTCTTCAATTAACTCCTTTAATTAAAGCACTTGTCATATTGCAGTGGTGAGTCGGGGTGGTGCTGACGAGGTCATGCACTCTTTAATGAAGATGTAAGTGAGAGCCCTCATGCCTTTTTATAAAGCACACAAGATATTAGTACATCACAGCTGGTTTTACTGGAGAGACTATGCCATTCAGTACACCTTAACAAGAATGGTACAGTTTCTTCAGCGAAAAAAGTCCGGTGGTTCTGATAAGGTCAGGCACTCTTTAATGAAGACGTAAGCAAGAGCCATGATGCCTTTTTTTTTTAAAGCTTACAACATCAGGAGCGGGGTGTATTCATAGGTTTTGGTGGAGCAGGACATCAATAGTAACGAGAGCCTCAAAAAAATTAAGCCAGGACACTATCCCTAGGCTATCTCAGTTCTAGTGATATACAGTGTGAGCATGAGAATCTGTAACGAAGTGTTTTATGTTACATTTTTATGTTTTATTTATTATTGCTCGAGCTGTTGTACAAAATAAATGGGCAAAAGGCTGATAAAATGTACCTGTGTTCTCCGTGTGACGAACATTTCTGACATCACAGTGCCAGCTCACTGTTTAATAAAAAGATGGTACATTTAGATTATTTTCAATTGGATGTTTAAAAAGAAATTCAACTGGCGCCATTGTCATGTCAGTGTGTGAAACAAACACAAAAGAGATAATATCCTGTCCTCTCTACTACCTTCCCCACACTCATAAACAATGTGTTCATAGAATGAGCATGAGGCAAAGTAATTCCTGACCTAATGAGAGTCTCTGTTTGTGCTTGCTGTAGTTCCCAGTTTTGAACACTGTGCAATACTAATTCTACAGACCTAAATTGGGCATTAATAAATTAATAAAACCTCACCTTATATCTGTCAAATAGCACTGTTGGTCAAACTAAAGAGGTAATCAGTAGTGTTGAATTGTGAATGAGGACTTTTTGATGAATAACATTTGTTGAATGACTGATATATAGATGGGATGAGCCACCATTGTGCAACATATTAGCCCTTTTATTAGCACTGCCCGGTTGGCTTCACTCATTAGTGAAGATGTAAACAAGAGCTCTGATTATTATTATTTTTTTTTTACAAAGCACATTATTATATAATGCTTCATTTTAGTGCCTTCATCAGCACTGCAGAGCTGGTGTTAGTGCAGTCACTGTGCCACTGTTATTAAGCTGTGCTGAGTGTCCCTCTGTGCCCCATGAATGACCTGAATTATTTTCTCTATGACTCTACAATCAGCTTAACATGACATCCATGCACAGGTGAAAGAGAACAAATGAAGAAGAACAGTGAGGAGGTTTCATAACCATTCCCTGCTGCCTTTTGCAACAAGTCAAATGTGCAGTTAAACCACGTGTGGACATTTATTAGAACTCTAGGAAAGTGCCAAGGGATAAAAAAGAGAGGAAATAAAAATAAATACACTGATATGTAAGTAATAAAAGTGCAGCACTTGCCTCACAGACTGAGTGAGTTTGGAAGGAGTTAGTAGAGGAGGAGAAAGCCTGCAGTCTCCTCCCTGATCTGTTCTCTGGCAAGAAAGTCAACATTTGAATAATTAATCTGTGGGTCTGCAGGGCCAAGAGCTCAAGCGGAGAAGGGGATGAGGGGAATGAGGAGGTGAAAGAGGGGGATAAAAGAGAGAGATAAAAGAACAAAGAAGAAATATGAATTAAAGGTAGATTGAAGTCAAAGAAAAAGCAAAGCAAGGATAAAAGCGAGTGTGGAAAATGTGAGCAGAATAATAATGAGACAAATATAGGTGATTTTCTTTTACAAACTAGGAATAATTTTATAACTAGACATACCACATAATGGTGTATAATAGGGGTGTACGATATGGACAAGACATTCGATGTGCGATAACATTGCTGAATATCCCGATATCGACGTAAAACACAATAAATTAAGACTAAAATACAGAAATTTTATCTCTCTGATCAGCAGAAATTTGTATTTTTTTTTTACTGTGTAATGAATCCAGAATAATTCCAACTATTTTGAAGGTTTATTCAGTGCTAAATAAAATCTAAAATTAGATTAGATTTACAGTAGAAAAGGTTACTTTCATTCTTTCTTTTTAAAAGATATTAAGTACAGCAGTTAATAATAAAGTGTGTATATAAATTATAAATTATAAAGTGTTCATGTTTAATTATAAAAAAGAGGAGTTGCTGCTTTTTTTAGTGCTTGTTGATAACTATAAAACACTGTATATACAATATACAGTAAATAAATAGATATTGTCCTCTAAAATGTTATAAAAACTGCTTGTTTAAGTTTGTACACAGTAGAGGATGTGTTAAGCAGCAGGAACAATTTCATTGGTCAAAATCTGATACTTCTTTTTGATTGGCTGATGACTTTTTCAGCGTTCTAATGGTGAAAAATCAGAGCGCAAGAGCATAAAGATTCGCGAGCGCGCAAGGTGGGTTTGCTTGAGCGCGTGCACTTCACAAAATAAAAGGAGAGCAAGTTTGCGCGAGAGCAGGATATGTCTAAGCGCGAGACAGCAGTTTAGTATCAGTGTATGATGCATGTTCACTGTTTACCTCACCTTGCTCTGCCTCCTGC
Source organism: Scorpiodoras heckelii (assembly GCA_028566435.1). Taxonomy (NCBI): domain Eukaryota; kingdom Metazoa; phylum Chordata; class Actinopteri; order Siluriformes; family Doradidae; genus Scorpiodoras; species Scorpiodoras heckelii. The sequence continues at coordinate 9,622,998 of JAOVVH010000036.1, read as the reverse complement.
CTAGTTATGTCACATGAGCATAGTCTGCAGCGTAAAAAGCTCCCTCTGTTGCTGCACGCGGATAATGCATGCAGGTGATGCAATTTCAGGATTTTATTCAAGGCATCATCGTGGCTTTTTCGATGTGTTTATCGTGAAACCTCACATTGCGATAACGATAAAAATATGATTAATCATGCAGCCCTAGTGTATAATATGCAAAAGAGCAAGAATGACATGGAAAAAAGCCACAGGCAGCAATCATCCAGGCAGGATGTGTGAACTGGATGAAATAATAATTTGACTGCTTTAACAAGTGAGGACCATTTGAATTTTGGAAATGTAAGGATTTAAAGACAAACTGAATTTTGAACATAATTCACAAATGAATCATAATGACCTAGGGTAATGCACGTCCTAGAGGCCAAATTGTCATAAAAAGTTCTAAGACTTTGACAAAACAGTTTGAGCTATTGCCCAAAAAGTGCTTTGAGCCTACCCCAATTCAGGAGGGACTAGCACTATGAGAAACACAAAAAATGAAAGAAGAAGAAAAAGAAAAAAAATTGCCAAATACTATATGACTGCCAGCACTAGCTACAGCAGTCATAATTATAGTGAAGCCTATTTTATTTGTCTCATTGTCCAGACATTTAAATCACTGCTTTCCTTTAAGCTATAATTGCAACACAGCTCTGCATTTTACACCTTATACTATGGATTGTTCTCAGTCTAATTGCTTTCCCAGCAACAATAATGCTACATCACCGACACCGTTTTATTGGTGTTAACTGTTTAGTTCATTGTTTATGTTGCTCATGAATTGATCATCATAAACATTCGAACAGTGTTTAGTCAATATTTACAGTTCAAATAATAAGAGTGCTTTAATAGATTTCTCTAGACTATTGTCCAATCATTCTCTTTCTCTAAGAATAAGGGGCTAGGAGAATATTATATTTTATGAGCTGATCTATTAGTATGCATCAATTTGAATGGTTGGGAATGCCCTGATGTTCACTTGCCAGTCCTATAATCAGTAATATTAGCTATCTTGGCTTACTTGAATGTAAACTATCACATATTTTTCACAGGTAACAAAGTTGAATAGTTATCTTCATTTGCCATGTAATTATTTAACAGTAGCTAAACCTGTCAAGGGTGACATGGTGGCTCGGTGGGTAGCGCTGTCACCTCACAGCAAGAAGGTCCCGGGTTCAGTCCCCAGGTGGAGTGGTCTGGGTCCTTTGGAGTCTGCATGTCCTCCCCATGTCCGTGTGGGTTTTCTCCGGGTACTCCGGTTTCTTCCTACAGTCCAAAGACATGCATATTAGTGCCCCTAGCATATGAATGTGTGCCCTACGATGGATTGGTGCCCTATGCCGCCCTATGATCATGCCTTGTGCCCTATGCCGCCGACCGGCTCTTCCGTGACCATGGGGACAGGAATAAGTGGTTAAGATATTGAATGAATGAATAAACCTGTCACAGTTTAACATTTTGTTCATTACCTTAGAGCTGGTGGACTAGCATTTGTCACAGGCAAACATGTCGGATCCTAATTTTCTCAGGGATGATTTTAACAAAATAAATCAAGGTTAAAATTATTCTAATTCTGTTTCTCACAGACATTATCAAGCTTTCTGCAACTAAAAGTTTCCAGGTACCATACCATCACCTTACCTTGGATGTGACTGGTCTACTTAGTTTTTTTTTTTGTTTGTTTTGTTTTTTAATTTTGAAAAAGTCTCTTTTTAATGAACTCACCCCAGACACTACATAATCAACATTTGCCATCCAAAATGAACATTTTTATCTTAATGAAAAATCTAATCTCGAATTTGTATTCATGCTGCCCACTCTTTTGGTTAGTTTGTCCTTTCATTTAGTTCATGGGGTGTTCCTACTGTTATTCATTTAAAACTATGAGTCATTTTAATAATATTTTGTTTCCCTGGCTGTCACACAGATTAAAGTGAAACACCATCCCACTATCCACCATGTGTTTTACTCTTACAAGTTAAGGCAGACGCTCTTATGTAGAATGTAAACAGTGGTGGAAAGTAACTAAGTACATTTACTCAAGTAATGTTCTTAAGTACAATTTTCAGGTACTTCTTCTTTACTTGAGCTTTTCCATTTTCTGCTACTTTACACAGGGTGAGCCAGAGAGATCTGAAGATTTTCATATGCTTATTACTCAGACGTGAGTCTGATTAGAGTAGCGACTGGTGGGGGAAACAGTAGCTCAGTTGATGCCCTTTTAGTCATCATGGAGCAGTGGTCAGCACCACATAGCACGTTCATTGTTGAAACGTCTTTTTAATAATGGCGACTGTGATTGCTACTCAACAACTATTTCATATTAAGTTCTAGGGGTGCGCCAAAATATCGATTCGCATAAGAAAATCGATTCTCATTTACTACGATTCAGAATCAATTTAAAATGTCCCAAAATTGATTTTAAAAAATGAATAAATAAAACAAATCTGCTGGCTGTCGGCCTACAGTTTGCAAATACGCGGGACGTCCTGACGTCACCACGCAGCCGGTTCCGGAACATACGCATGTGCGGAAAACACCAAAACAAAGACGGAAGTAAGTTTCATCCGGCCCCATCTTAGGTAAAGGCAGATCTGGCTTCATTTTGGTTTTTAACGAATGTCCGGGAAGACCGAGGTTGACATGAGCTTCGCAGTGTGCAGGGTTTGCAAAATGAAAATTAAGCACTTTGGGAACACCACCGCTAACTTCGCTAACCACCTCTGCTAACTCCGCTAACTACCTCTGCTAACTCCGCTAACCACCTCTGCTAACTCCGAGCAGACAAAAATAAGCAGGTCTGTCGCCTGTTTCATTGCTTATTTTAAAGCGAGCTACTGAGAGTAGCAGTGGAGCATGGATT
>JAOVVH010000036.1:9506837-9519533 GCA_028566435.1 Scorpiodoras heckelii | reverse complement strand
TATATACACTACCCACATATCATATAAACAGGTAGCTATTAATAGGCTAAGTTCCAACATAATAATATGCAACAACTGAACTAGCAGTTTTTCATTGCCTGGTCAGTTCAACAGCCCAGCTACATTGTCACCCCGTCCCCAATATTCTCCCTAATATAATCTTGGCCAATTCCCACACTCCAATTAGCTCATATTACAGTTACTAGTCCAGAAGAGTGAAAGCTATCACATGCTTCCTCTGAGACACAGCTTTAAAACTACATTTAAACACTTTTTCCAAATACTTTTTGTGCACTCATTGGCTTTTGAGAGGATTCATTCAGATTTCACTACTAGACTACTACTAGACTATTAATGATTAAATAAAACAATCAGATGTTTGATGTACTGATCTACTGTCTACATGCCTTTATGTGCCAGTCAGGGTAAAAATTGAGAAATGTAAACTGGATTGGAAAGAGCAATTGAGTACAAGTGCTGATGTGTAGATTGGAATTCAGTTCGACATTCACACAGTAAGATCTGACATCTTACATAATGCCTGAACATTTTATTATTATCCTTTCTCACAATATAATTTCCCCTCCTTCACGTCATCCCAAAATGGCTGAGATGATGGCCTTGGGCTGAGACGCTGTCAAATGCTTTGCCACAGGGCTTCACTGACACACTGTTAAACACATATTAGTCACTTTGATTAAACTGCTTTGGGCTGAAATGGAAGTGGTAACTCAGGGCAAATGTAGGATTGTAAGATAGTGGACAAGAAATCTTTAACCAGCTGAGCAACTCTGTGATTTACCAAGCGTTTTAGAATACTTGTTCAGCTATTCATTACTCAAAGGCTGGTTTGAGGTTTTTCATGGTGAGCTTCTATTGTCAACCATTGATCTATTAAACTGCACTGCTAATGACTGTAGTAGCTGTGTTTTGTGCATTGTGAGCAACAGCATAGCATTGAACCTGTTCCTATGTACAAACCCCATTTCCAAAAAAGTTGGCACACTTTCTTAAAATGCAATAAAAACTGAAATATGTAATTTGTTAATTCACTGGAACCTTCTTTTAACAGACAAAATAACAAATAAAAGATTTGCAGTGTTTTTAATGACAAAGCTAATTCTATTTGTTAAATATAAACCAATTTAGAAATTGATGGCTGCAACACAAAAAGTTGGGACACATCAGTCACATCACCATTTTTTTAAATTGTACTTTTTAATCATTTGAGAATTGAAGATACTAATAGTTGCAGTTTGCAAGTGGAATTTTTGCCCTTTTTGTTTTTGTCGTAATTTAGTCGTATCCAATTTAGTCGTATCCAATTCCCGCCCATCAGTATTTGTCCCATGTCACATGATGAGCTGCCAGTCAGGGAGGGGGGAAGCTATCACACGCTTCCTTCAAAACACATGATGCAGGCCACCGCCTCTTTTCGAACTGCTGCTCATGCAACATCTGGGAGCGGTGTAACGCACTTGGAGAAAAGCGCCCCCGCCAAAATTCTGTATGCATAAGCTCACAGACATCCATGATTGGACAGAGTCACTCTGATTGACTTGGGAGAGAATGTACGCTGTCCCTCCCACCCTGAGAACACGGCCAATTTTGCTCTCTGAGCTCCCGGCTATGGGCAGCTGTAGCATCACCCAGACTCAAAACTATCGATCTCCGGATTATAGGCGGAACGCTTTGCCATTGCGCCCCTCTGGAGTTGCCCATTCTTGCTGTATACAAGATTTGAGCTACTCAACAGTCTGTGGTCACTGTGGTAACAAACAGGATTAAGTTTGTCATTGAAAACACTGAAATTTTTTTCTTTGTACTTTTATCTGTTAAATAAAGTTTCTTGTAAATGAACCAATTTTTATTGCATTTTTAGAAGATCCATCCATCCATTATATTCCGCTTTATCCTGCTAGTCGGGGTCACGAGGGGACTGGAGCCAATCCCAGCGTCATTGGGCGAAGGCGGGGTACACCATGGACAGGTCGCCAGTCCATCGCATGACCAACACACACTCACTCACATATTCACACCTACGGGCAATTTAGAGTGACAGATCAACCTAACATGCATGTCTTTGGACTGTGGGAGGAAACTGGAGTACCCCTAGGGAGCCCACACAAGCACGGAGAGAGCATGCGAACTCCACACAGAACGGCCCGGACCGGGAATCGAACCGGGATCGTCTTGCTGTGAGGCGACAGTGCTAACCACTACACCAACATGCCACCAACATCATTTTTAGAAGATGTCCCAACTTTTCTGGAAATGGGTTTGGAACACTGTGGACACTTTTGAAGGTGACTGTCAGGGAGATTTATCAACACCCAGTTGTTTCTTCTATCCAAGAAAGCATGTGTATTTTTCTCATATATTTTGTACTTATGTTTATTGTTCTTAAATTATATTACAATTTCTCCATATTAACTGGTCTTTGTCTAAATGACTGGGGCCCAATAACCAATATTAATAATTATTTTATTGTTGTGTGATATTCTAACAAGGTTACCAAATAACAGCTTTATTAACTATATTGCTGTATATATGATTACCTACTAATGAAATTTAAATGCATCATTTTACATTTGGTACCATCATAACTTTTTCACATTTCCATAAATTGGATATGTAATTAATACATACCTTATTTTTTCAGCATTCTTGTGAAAGTTTGGTATGTTGGTGTACTTCAGGTGCTTGTGACAGAACGTTGATATTCACTGCACATCATTTTTATGTGAACATTTTCTTTAAGAGACTGTATTGATACAAATATTAAACCCTTAGCTCAATGCTGAAAGAAAACTGTTAACCACATTTAAATAATGAATCTTTGGTAAAATTGTGAGTCTATGTGTGAGTCAGGCTAAATGATTTGAGAAGGGAGATAAGCCCTCAGCGAGATGTAAATCCAAAATAACACTATTCACGACTGTGTTTTCAGCTCTCACCAAAACACAAACACATAGTGGGCCCTGGGGTAGTTTGTCTACTATCTCCACTATCTCTAGGGGGTCAGTCAGACAGAACAAATGTTGATATTGGTGAGTGGTAAACACATAGAAAAGAGCCTGCATATTGTCTTGCCAATCATTTTTCAAAGCAGACTGAATGTATAACCTACTAAAGCCCCTTTATATCAACTTTAAAATAATGGCACAGGATTTTCTTCCTGAACCCAAAAAGATTTTAGGTTTGAAATTAAATAAATAAATTATAAAACAACCTCTTTTTGAAGTAATAAAATACATACTATTCAAGCATCATATGCATTAGCTGTTATTGCATTTATTTGCATTAGAACTGTTAATATTAGTTAAATATGATACATTTTATGTAATTCTACTGATAAAATTTTTTTTAATTTGAACCCTTGTGTAACTGTTTTCTGAATGCAGCCTATGACCTATTTGGTTCAATTATATCAGAAGCCAGCAGTAACCTTGTAAAAATTACACTAATAAATGGTAAAGGACAATTAATACAATTTGTGCATGGAAAAATTGGCTATAAGTGTATACCTACAAGTTATGTGTCTAATAAAGTATACGGCAAGTGAGTCAGTGTCGCTGCTGTGCTGAGAAAGCCCATCGGCCATATTAAATCTGGTCAATGGTGTCCTAGTGTTTCCTTCCAGTTTCACCAGGGTATAGTCAGGCTTTTTAAGTACACTTGTGATTCTTTGAAAGCAAGCTTTCAATGTGAGATGCATTCAAAAATACACATGAAGTAAACATTATGAATGTTTAAAAATTGTGTATAGATTGATTGATTGATTGATTGAAGGCAAAAAAACAGGGAATCAGGGCAAATACACTGTATGACTGAAAAGAATAATTATCACCTTCATATAGTGGATATAGAAAGTCTAAACACCCCTGTTAAAATCAGACAAAGATGAATCATTTCATATTTTTTTTTCTACCTTTAATGTGACCTATAATATATGCAGTTCAATTGAAAAAAATGAAAACATTTAGAGGGGAAAAATAAAAATAAAAAAACGAAAAGAATGTTGCTGTATAAGTGTGCACGCCTCTTATAATTTGGGATGCGGCTACATTCAGAATTGACTGATCACATTCAAACTTATGTTAAATTGTATTCTGACAAGGTCTGACTCAGAAATAGGACCCAACAGCAAAATACACGGGCAGAGATTAAAAAAGTAAAACTCTTTACTCAAAGTTCTTAAGCAGACAAAACCAAAGGGAGCAGGCAGAAACAAAATCCAGTAACAGGCAGAGGTTGATCGATCGGGCAAACTGACTGTAGCAGGCAGAGGAGAATCATAAATGACAAAACAGGAAGAGAATCGGATAACCAGGCAAACACACAGGAATAAGCAGGCAGGAAAGTTCAATATGGCAATAATTATCCAGTGGGGACCTGTGGTGCGAGGCAGGTTTAAATACTGTGACGAGGTAATGAGGAACAGTTGACCATGCTGATGAGAGGGCGTGGTCTGAGCAGATGCAGGAACAGGTCTGGAACAGACAGACTCAGACAGAGTGAGCAGTGTGACAGTAGTCAGTACACCCGTGCTACCGATTAAAGTGGATGAATTTGTATCATGGATAACCAAGAACAAACTATATGAGCTACTATGAGTTATGCCAGGGAATCAGGTGTGGGGGAAATTTTATGTAATTAATGTAATTTATGTAATTTCCAGAACCTGAAAGCATCCACACTAAGCCATAATAAGAACAAGCATTGCCTGTTTGTGTTGGCGATGCTCAGAGGAATTCTTGATGCTGTGCAGTGTTGAGATCAGACCCATGTGAGGGCACCAGAGAAGCAGTAAATCTTCAAGCCAGTCGCTTCTTGGAGCTGGATAGCACAGTGACGGATAAGGAGGTCTCTCCTGCGGCCTGCTGTGGTCAACCCGGTGGAGGAAGCTTGGTGTGACTTCACACATTCTCGCATAATCAGAAGTTCCCGGTTGGCAAACAAGCAGATTCAAAAGCATGGCTTTGTTTGTGACTGGAACGGGTGCATCGGGCTCTCTGCAGTTTTCTGTATCCAATTCACGAGAGATTTAACAGATTGCTCTACCATTGGCCACCAGTAAAGGCTGTTAAAGTCTATTGACAAAACTTGAACACAAATTTGCCAGTAACTTAACGAGGCACTTTGGATGCATAAGCAGACAGACAATCACAGGACAATGATTAGAATTTAAATCTGGGGTTCAGGTTCAAATTTTAGCGAATTTGCAGCGGTTCGTGAGGTTTCTTGTCTTCCGGATCTGATCCGACGCAGACCAAACAATGACAGCAAAAACGCTTTTTCTGGCTTCTTGCTTGCTGTTTCTCAAACCGCAAACTTCGAACTGATTTTGAAGTGCCTCTTGAACTGGTTTGCATTTTGGGTTATACCTCACTGACCAACAGGAGGAGGTGAGGGGGTGTTGCGGTTTAATCGATCAACCTTCGACCTCTTTGTTTAAAGTTTAGGACAGAATCATGTATCATCCTTTGTTCTCGCTACCCATCATAAAAAAATCACTTCTATTTATGCTTAAAGAACAAAAGAGAAAATAAAAGTAGATAGATCTATACATGCATATATTTCACGCTGTGATCCCTAATCCATGGGTTTCCTAATACAGGTTAATCCTTAAAATTACTTCATCTTTATATGATTTAATAACTATGACTAGTATCAATAATTGGTTGATACAGGTAAACAGGTTTAAATAAAAGCGAACAAAAAAGAATCTTAAGCATGCAATATATAGAAAATCTACACTACTACTTTTCCTATCTAAGAGAATAAAATGAAGGAATATGAAAGACAGCAATGTAGTTATATTGAGTAGTTAATACTATGGTGGTTTTCTAATACTCTGCTTGTGAAGAGACCACAGTATATAATGAAATCTGATATAATGAAAAGTATATACAGTAGTAAAGATAATCAGAAAGTCACAGAAGAAAAACGTCTAATCACCACAAACTGAATAAAATCTTCTGTTAACATTCAATGAAGGTTTGTCACATTTATTCAGGGTTTGGTCTGTTCTGAAGTAAGAGGTGACACTTATGGCTTGCCCTTTGTTGTGTATTCGGAATAAAATGTGAGTTTTATCTGGGGAAAGATATTGAACATCTGGGTATACTTTTCCTCTTATTGGACCCTATAGGGTGCTGGGGGTTTTCTGGAAGGCTTGTAGCAGTATACAGTAGCAGGAGGTGAGCCTCAGTTTGTGAAGTCAAAAGGTCCCATGGATCCTGCTTGTAGATAAGTTACTTAGCCCAGTGGGGTTATAGACATATTGGAGCCTCGGCCTCGGCCAAATGGAGGGGTCATCCTTGGTTAGAACAGAGGGTCATAAACTCTTTAGTTTGGAGCGTCCTGGAAATAAGGTCTCTTAGACTGTTCTTTCATCCTGGTAAGAGCAAAGCTTCACAGATAGAGGGGTTTTTATTTGAAGGTCTTGAAGATGAGGTCTGTTAGACTGTTCTTCATCAAAGGTTTGAAGATAGTGGGGGTTTTAGCTGGTGGTCTTGAAGACAAAGGCCTGTATTGCTACACTACTTTAAGCCGTGTGATAAAGCAGAATGGTAAATGTCAAAATGGTCTAAACTTTTTAACAGGAGAAGAACTAATTGTTTTATTTCTCCAGTAGGACTTTCTGAATGGCATCTGGTTTCTATTGTAGTAATCATGTCGCATTTCTGTATTACACCCTCATATTGGCATTTTAATATAAACATAATGCTACTTTCTTTGGTCATATTAGGTTTCTGGGAATACTGGAAAACTTAGAAGTTGATTTTTAGGATTTGGTAAAATCACTAGACATTAGAAGTCAAAAATAAGGTTGTTTTGTCAACAGCACATTGCAAACTCAAGTACTTATATGCTGTATCATCACATACACTTACAGTGGAGAGGGGAATAAACTGGCCAATCTCAGTTTCAAGAGGGATCAGGCAAGGCTGTTCTTTGTCAGGTCAGTTATACAGCTTAGATATTTGTGCTGTTTTATCTAAGAGAGAGATTAGCTGGATTTTAAGTTTGGGGAGTGTTTCAGGGCCATTTTATGCTGATTTGTTTTAGTTTTCATTTGTCATCAGAAAGACATTTAAGCTCTATCTGAGGCTCTTGACATATATCAGAAGGCTTCATCTCCTAAAGTCATTTGGGATAAAAATGAGGCACTGGTGGACCGCCTCCCACAATTACCAGGAAAATATGAACAGGGGTGGATTGTAAAAGCAGAACTGAGAGGACACACCAAATTATCTAGATGGAAATCATTGTTAATCAGGTTGTCCTACAGGGGGAGAGGTATTAAACAGGTTTTTAACAATAATCTGCTTATTTAAATTTTTTGTCAGCCCAACATTAGCACCTGGTACATATCAGGTCTAGGATGATAACTAGACCTTGCTGTTGCATGGCAAAAGGTTTTGCACAAGCCACTGTAAGCTACGGCAAAGTGAGCACTGCTGCACTTTATTTGTGGGATGTTTGTCCAAATGTTAGCATAATACATTGATTGCATGGCATAGCCTATTGTATCTTAGCACTTTGTAGAGTCCAGGATTAATCCACTTGTTGCTATAACATTTTTTCACTTTTTGACTCGACCCACCCAAGCCCGTGAAATTTTCTAGTAAGCTTATGGCTCAACTTGCACATCCCTACTGCGTACAAAGACTTTCTTCTTCTGTTCAATGTGTACAAACCCGTAAATGGCCAAACACAAGATGGGCCATGTGATCATTGCTTTGAAAAGTTTTCATATTTGCCTGTCCACATGGAGATGTAAGTGAATCAGGTAATTTTTTTCTGACTCTGGAACCTAGTTTGCCCTCAAAACAACACTGTGGTATGGACAATAAATGCAATAAAAAAAAACTTTTCTGTTTTTGCAAAAATGCAGTTTTCACACTTGTGTTATGGATGGGTCTACGTGTTGCCAAGTACACAAAACTGGGTCATTTTGTGTGGATGAGAAGAACTGATTCAGGATGGATTCTAATACTGTATCAAATTACAATGGAGTCATTTGCTCACCATAAAATTCTAAGTTACGCATTTACTATTGGTCAGAGGAGAATTCAATAGGACATTCCTACATGCACCATCAACCCTCCTTTTAAGGAGTAGAATGAGGATGAGGAATGCAACTTCCTTTACCATTTCAGGTCTAGGTGTTTGTGATGAGGCAAAGGGGTTGCCCATCACTAGAGACTGTCTTTAGTGAATGTTTTGAGTATTGTTGAGTGGATGCAATATCTTGATCTTCCTGTTAAACTTACCTGTTGTCTGTTCCCAGGGAAGTCAGCAGCGTCGACAGAGCTCACTCATGGGGTGTGCCGTAGGGCCCACGGCCAGCTTACGGGAGGGGGATGTCGGGTTGGAAGCTTTGTAAGGAAAGAGTAGTATGTATTTATGTGCGCACGGGAGTATATAACCAAATATTGTGTTTTGTTTATTATTTATTTAAATTTATTTAAATGATACATATCTTGTCAACCCATTCTTATAAGACAGCCACACCCTGAAGAGGATAATGATTCAGTCCAGGGGTAGGGCCTATCCTATAAGATGGGGAGCGAAACTCAGTATTAGGGGGAGACTGACTTGAGTAACTCACCACGTGCTGAGGGATCTGAGGGTTAGAGTAAGGTTAGTCTAAGTGGTAGCTCCATGGCCTTGCGACCTGAAGCTATAAAATGCCTGTACTGTGACTTAGACAGGATACCTTTCTTCATAACTTTTTATTTATTTGGCATCAGGTTTACTTTTGTTTGTTTATGGAGGTTTTTTTTTTTAAATAAACTTTTTGGCCAACGTTTAAATCCGAACCCTGGAGTCTGCCTGTTTCCATCTACATTCACCCTCTATTTCCACTTGACCACGATCTACCCAGTGACTTCTTGTCCTTGTTATCGAGGGTCGGCGAAGCATCGTCACAGTGTTTTGAAGTTGGCTGGGCAGAAAGCATTTTGGTGGGAGAGTTTGTTGGTAATGACTCTACTCTTTACAAGCATCCTGTAGATGAATGCATCTGGTGCACCTTAATCCTAGTGTTTGGGGAAACATGTTTGGGGTCCTTAATGTTCAGGGATTTAATCTCTGTCACCCATTTGTCTGCTGTGCATGGATGAAACGCTTCTCACTGGTTCTTAGGCAAGGTCAGGGTAAAAACACACTAAATACAATCACAGTAAACACAGCTCAGAACCTACACAAATGGGACTGACGAGCAAAAATAGACATTTGGAAAAAGAAGAAGAAGATATCAAAGCAGGGAGCAGTGGATGGTGTAGTTTAGTGAAATCCTGCATGTGAAGTTGATAATGAAAATTGTGACTTCCTGCCTGTGAAGTTGATAATGAAAATGGTGACTTACTATTCATTTATCTTCAGTAAAAGCCTTTTCCTGGTCAGGGTTTCAGTGGATTCGGTGACAGTAGTAACACTAGGGAGAATTCACCGCATATTTGTCATCTTCCACTTTTTTAATACTTAAATTTATTTTTGTTTTCTTTTAATCAAATATACCTTTATTGGCATAATATATTGTATGAACTAATTCCCTCAGTATTAATTTTAATACTCCATAAACGAGGTATTAAAACCCAAACTCTCTCTCTCTCTCTCTCTCTCTCTCTCTCTCTCTCTCTCTCTCTCTCATTTTTTTCTCTTTTCAGTTAAATAGTTTTTAGTGGATACTATGCTACTGTGGTTAGCTGCCTGGCATTGGCAAGGCTAGTCTCCATGCAGCACCTCACTGACTACTCTAACAGCTGTTCTGCATATAATTCGTACAGACATATTCTAAATATAATCATCTTCTTTTACCAATTTTTTCAACAGCCTTCTTTTATCACACAGCACTAGCACCATTTTGTCTCTTAAAGGGTCAGAAAGAGAGATAGCAGCTAGTTAAAATGTCCTGCCTCAGATTGAGATGATACAGTTATCATATCACTTGAATTTGATCAAAAGTAGTGTGGGTTTTTTTTCTCATATCTGTTCAAGTACATTTAAAACATTCGGAAATTCAAAAGTTCAGCAGGTTTTCACAAAAGCAAACATCTGAACACTGTGAAGGCTAGAATGCAACTGAAACAAACAAAAAAGCCCTGCATAAATCTAGAATTTCATTCTCATTACTTTCCGGACGTAACACACAACCCTCACCTTGCTCAGCGACCTAAAATGTAACCATGATTCAGTTCTGTGTGGTGTTGAACAGCAATATATCTTTTTTTATGGGCACATTTTATGGATCCGTTTGGGAGGCTCAATTACCATATCCAAGTGACCTTGGAAACTAATTTGTTTTTCCCCCATTAACTATAAATCCAGTGTAATGGGCCATAATGGTTGGTGTGATAAAGGAATGCTTGTTTTGTATTCAGTCATTTATTTGTTTTTCATCTTCAGGTAACACAGGTGGAGTGAAGTAGGGTAAAGAAAGGTGCCATGGTTATTAAAGAGATAATGAGAGAGAGAGAGAGAGAGAGAGAGAGAGAATCATTGTGGGGTTTTTTTCCCATTGTTTTCTGACTTCCTTGTTCTTTCTGGTGTTCTCTGTGTCACACAAAGCTAAATATTTATCCATGTTAATATCTAGCATCATCTGGTGTGTTGGTTTATCAAGTCTTTGTGTTCCTTGGCTAATGTTATGTCCGGGTTGTTGTTTGCTCGTGTTTCCTACCTAGGGTGCATTTTAGCACACTTCAGTTATACAGCATCTGTGTGTACTGTAATCACTTACGCCAGACTAAGGTTTAATCAGATAGCTTTCCTGGCAGGCACCAACTGGTATCTTTATCTTGTAATTGTCTCTCAGATGTTCTGCAACAAGAAAAAAAGTGTGAATGAAACCAAGCAGTTAGTTGTGTGACTGTGTCTTCTGTTTGAACTTGAATTTATCTATTATTCATTAGCCTTTTAAGTTTTACGGCTAATCGAGTAGAGCTCCATACATTTTATAGCACCACTTCCCTGCCTCGTCATTCTTTTTGTCAACCTTGGGTGAAAAATCTCAATTATTTGAGTGCATTCCATCAGCACACACTATGTTGTATGTATATTGGCATGCATTCATGGGAGAACACATTTCAAAGTGAGATACAAGGGCCTGAAATGGAAGTAATGACTGACCATATAAAGTGCTAGAACCACTAACAGAGAATATGCAAAGAAATAAAGATGAATGGAAAGATTGAACAGAGGTTTTTCGAAGTGTTTCAGTATTATAATTGAAGTAGACACCAATATTTCTCTCAATACATGTGAATGCACATCTTTTCTCTGATAAAACACTTCTCACATACAAAATCCCTTTTGTGTATTTGTTAGTTTTTCCCTTTTTTGTTTTTGGAGAGAAAGAAGGGATATTGAGATTACCCAGAATAGAGGTAAAGAGCCAGAAAGGCAATGAATGAATGAATGAATGAATGAATGAATGAATGAACAAATTAATTTATGGATAGGTGGATAGCTGGATATATGAATTAATTCATTTTGTTTGTTGTTTGCTTATATATTTAGTAAGGAAGTGAATAAATTAATATATTTTTCTTCCTGAGGACTTTCATTTTATTTTAATTTTCCATGTCAAGCTTTCAGGAGAAGGAACTCCATAAGATTTAACAAGTGGTTGTTGTGAAGCCAAAGGGCAGCTCATGAATTATGGATGGAAGCTCTATGGAAATCAGTTCCTCACCAAACTGAATACTCATCCAGCACTTGAGCTTTGGCCATACACCAATGCAAGCCGCTCTGTACACCTGTCGTGTGGCATGTCACAAAACAGTTTATTAATCAGGGTGGATTTTGTTCCTTCTTGTTATAGCAAGCTAAGTTTGCTTCCCCTAACCCCATACGCCCTCGATACTCTACACAGTTTTAAATGTTTGCAAAGTCATAAAACTTTTTCAAAGCCATAAGTCACATAGCACTTAGCTCAAAGCTGCCTCACCAGTTATAGGAAGCTCTAAGTGAGTTTAATGGCACTGCTTGTTGTTGAGTGATGTGAAAGTAAAGGTCAAAGCTTTTGCCAGTGTCTCTGCTCTTCTCCTCAGATGTAATTCCCAGAACTGAACTCATTGCCCAGGAAGCCTTATTTGTTCTGTCACTTCAGAGAGTAAAAGCATTCTGTTGCATTGTTCAAAGATTCACAGTCATTTAAACACTGGAAGTCATCATGGTCTGTTCGCATTGCCAGTGGGGCCTCTGTCAAATTCAAAGCAACAGGACAACTGATCTGCCTAAGTAACCACAGATAAGCAAGGTTCTTTTTGAAAGAAATATGTTCTGAAGCCTACATGCCAACATTTAACACCAACACCTATACTTATGCATTCACAATCAGAAAACATGCAGGGATCACATAGGAGTTGATAAACCTTTCATTGTAGCTCCTTAATCTACAATCATGGTCTTCCTGCATTTATTGAACAAGAAAGAAAGGGGTCTCTTAAGATAAGATAAGATAAGATAAGATAAGATAAGACTATTGATCCTGAAGGAAGCTGCATCACAGTACCACACAAATTACGCAAGAATAGACATATATCAATCAGAACTAAGACGGTGGGTTTACCTATGAAACATGAAGTAGCCAGAGTGAGGAATGTCTATATACAGGGGTTAGACAATGAAACTGAAACACCTGTCATTTTAGTGTGGGAGGTTTCATGGCTAAATTGGACC
>JAOVVH010000036.1:9459895-9487532 GCA_028566435.1 Scorpiodoras heckelii | reverse complement strand
CTACAGGATTCTGGTGACTGGACATTTTTGGTTGGTGGACTATTTTCAGTCCAGCAGTGACACTGAGGTGTTTAAAAGCTTGATTTATGACAAGTTGGATTGAAAATATCTCATTGCCAATATTCCAGCATTGCAGGCTCTCAAGTGGTGCACCAAAAATTGATTGTCCTCTTATTGGAAGATTGTGAGTTTGAATTCTTTCTTACAGCAATTGTCGGAAGGTCATGAGTTAATATCCCAACACTGCCAAGATGCCATGGGCCCTTGAGCAAGGCACTTAGCCCTCAGATGTAACAAGGTGTCTTCAAAATGGCGTAAATTTAAATGCTGATGATGCCACATTCATCCTCAGTGACGAGTCTAGACAGCAAAATTTGCTGTGCTCTCTCCCCTGTTAATCACAGCGACACTTAGCCAATATCATGGGAGTCTGTGGGCTCAAATATGTGGAAGAGGGTAGAAATTGCTTTCAACTGAGTATATTATGCTGTCATGTGATGATCGGAAGGTCATGAGCTCAAAAAGAACCTGGCTGGCTTCACGTCTCAGAGGAAGTTTGGTAGCCTTCACCCTCCCTGGTTGGTATCTCTCATGTGATAGGGTAGAGCTGCCTTGTGCAATCAGCAGGTGATCAAATTAGGGAGAAAAATCCAACATTGCAACATGACCTAAAATAACAGCTTGGCTAAATTTTGGACATGGACTGGTACATGCTCCAGTGAATTATCAGTAAACGTCTGCATTACATGGAAACATTCACAAAATTACATTTATAAGAAAAAAGAATAATTAAGGGATTTGATCCATTTGTTTCCTGTAGGTGTTTTAGTAATTAAACTGATGTATAAAGAGTGTAAGGCAGTGGAGACAGAGACAGTTGCAGATTCTTAATTTTAACATGGCAAACTCATATAAAGCATGGTGCAGAACCCAAGTCTACAAACAGGTAGAAATCAGACATTAAGCAAACAGAGTGACTTGGGCAAGAGACAAAGACATAAACCAGGAACCAGAAACTTGGACATAAACAGTAAACACAATAGCAAATGATGGTAAGGCTTGGTATAGACGGGTACGTGACACTGAGCATATATTTTGCAATGAGCTGGTGAAATGAGTGCCCCTGTATACTGTGTGCAGGGATTGTGTAATATAGTTCAGGTGTGTGTAATCAGAATGAGAGTGAACATGAGAGAGTCCATTATGGCTGGGTGTTGTAGTCCTTGGCAACTGTGTTTGATGGCCTGGGTTGTAGTTGGTGTTCATGTTTGTAGGCCATGCTGTGTTATATGGTCTATACTGTCAAACTTTAGTTTTACTTAGCCCATGTTATCATACTGTTAAATTTCCATCCTCTACAACCGCTATTTAAATTAAATTAGTCTTAATTGCAAGTGCTATTATTGAACAACTCATACAATACTTGAATTGCACTCAGGTAATTTTAGTAATTTAAATAGGTCTTCCAGAAAATCAAGTTAAGCACCCTCTTGAACAAAAAGGAGGCATTCATTATATGTACAATCAGTGTACATTTTAAACATGGCCAACGTACAGTATTGTATGTCAGCTGTGGATACAGCCCTATTTGTTTTTAAAATAATCCTTCTCCGTTTCTTTTGCAGTATCCCAGATGGGTGTGGCACAAGGGCACAACATGTGCCTGGACCCAGGGATCCCAGACAGGGGGAAAAGAAAAGGCTCAGACTTCAGGTGAGAAATGATGTTATGGATTGTTAATTAACAGACTCCTTCCAGAAGAAAAAGATACAAGACAAAAGAGGAATGCATTAATTTAGTGAATTTGTCTGTCTACATGATTAACGCCATGAAATGCTGGGGGTAATTTCTCATTTGCCTTTTTATTCACAAGGATCATTGTAGATACTTGATCAGAATAAACCTGGACTTTGAGATCTCAAAGGTCAGACCAAAGGGAAGAAAGAGTGAAGGGGAGGAAGTAGGAGATGACAAAGATTCAGTGAGACAGACTCTGTGAATTGCAACACAGACCAATAGGGACAATCAATTTCACACGTACTATGTTCATTTTTACCAGAATGTTCTCTGCTATCCAAACGCTTCTCTGTCAAGTGATTAGTAATGGATAGAGCACATTGCTGCCTCTGCACCAACACACAGTCTGACCACTTGTCAGAAAAGAGTGAGTCACCACTTAGGTCAAACAAGGCCAACAACAAGCTGGAGGTGGCAGATTTTTTTTCTCTCTGGAGGCGTCCTAGCTATCACACACTCACACGTGTGTGAAGAGTTTTAGACAGCAGGTGCTGAAGGGTTCAGTGTGTAAGTGAGGAGAATGAATGAAGCAGAGAAACTCTGGAGGACTGATAACTCGGAGTACCTGGAATGTTCAGCAGCGCCATGTTACAGAGTTACAGCTTTCTGTGTAAAATTAAACCTTTTCAGTGAACGTCTGTCATGAAAAATGTATGTTTCAGTCATATTGAAATAGATAGTAGTAATTATTTATTTGGATCCTATATTCATAATGCATTATAGATGCATTAATAATGTTATATAGTTATTTAGCATCCATGCACCCTCGGAATAACAGATACTGAACTGTATATCTTTTGTTTTTCGGATGGTACCTTAATTGTTTTTTATTATTATGTATAGTTTACCTACAATGGTGCATGTAGTGTACCTTTAGAGGAAACCTACTCAGATGTGGGGAGAACATGCAAAATGCACAGACAGAGGACCCCGGTCACAGTACCCAGGAACCTAAGCTCAATGTGTCACCTCACAATTAAGCGCATTGAGAGAAAATATGCAAGCCAGATTTGCAATGTTTGGAGAGAAGACCATAGCTCATAGTAGTGATGCATGAATATGCATCAATGACCAGTGACTTTTTGTTGAGGTCACTAACTTAATGTGCTAAATGAAAAATATGGCTGCATAGTCATCCCCTCTCCTGGATAATATGCTAGTTTAGTTTCCTTAATCTGTATTAATAGGCTTAGCTAGCTGTCAAGCTATATTACATTAGCCACTGCTTTTAGCTGAGTAATTACCTCTTTAAGGTATTATGTAGACAAAATGCATTCATTATATTGTATTACACTATAGAAAATAATAGAAATGCATTTATAATGGATTATGAATTTAGTATTCATACAACATGCTATTAGTTTGCATCATTATTGGAAGATAATAAAAGGGATGTTAATAATAATCTTTTATGCTTTTATGGCTGTCTGATTTGTAGACGTGGGGCCACAGTGCACTTCTCCTGTGATGAAGGTTATGAGCTGCAGGGCTCCAAGAGCATAACCTGCATGCGTGTGACTGACAACTACGTAGGCTGGAGTGATGACCGACCCATCTGCAGAGGTACCACTCATGCTTACATGCCCAATGCTGAATTTCTATCATGTACAAAACATCCCACATGCTTTACATGTGCTTTACACAGCTTATAAAACAGAGAATGAAAGGACACAATGTGGAAGAGAGGCTAACAGGAGACTATCTGTGTAGCACATTTCCTAGGAGGGAAAAGATGCCTATCGCTTTATTAATCAGCTTATTTAACCACACTCAGCACTGATTAATTGCTTTCTTAAGCTTTAGTAATTTTCTGATTTTGATTGTTCTCAAGAGTTCTCATGAATTTCTTCATGGAATTGCTGCAATTGTCTCCACTTCAAAGTGCTATGGACACCATTTTCAAGGCCAGCAACAAGCCATTTTGCATTCCAAGAAATGTTAAGCAGCATGAGTGCAACTAAAAATATTTGATTCTTACACAAGCCTTAAACTGTCACACCAAACACACTGTCCTATAATGATGGAACATCGACTCAGGTTTGAACTAATCACTAAGCTTGCTAGCTAACTGACAATTATAGTTCAATTTGACATGTCTGGCTAGTTTAACGTTAATTGATATGAATTTAACAATGTGCAGTGAAGTACCATAAAAACTGGTACTGAAGCCAGTGCAAAATACATAGCAACACTACCTATGCATGTCATTGAGTGCATCCACCATAAGGTGATAGACATCTGTGGAAGCTTCTAGAGCTGTTTCTGCCGTGAGAATGGCAAGTTATCACGATTTTGTGATTTTTAAAGCAATTTAATAGTTGGAGCTTGTGAGATGGGTCATAGTATTTCAGAGGTAGAAGCAAAGTTTGGATTTTCATGTATGAGCATTTCATGGGTGTACTGTGACTACAAGCATTCCAGCAAAACCCTGAATTTATGACAGCAGTGTGGCTGTATTAAGACTCTAGCTTAACATGACCAGCAAGCATCGTTTCACGCAAGTAACTTTGGAATTCAATTCTGGGACCCCAACAAACATCAGTTTGCGGACAGTCCCTCCAAGATCCTGTGGGGGAACTACCAAGTCTTAACTGTGTAAACTGAAACTCAGTAAGGCTTGTTTACTAGCCGTTAGCTAGCCTGGTGAACAGGTGTTAGTGATTAACACAGTCTTGGATTTCATGATATTTTAAAGACTTTAAAGGGTTCAAGAGATGTGGCTACCGAAAAGTAAACTGCTTATAATATGACAGTGCAATTTGAAATAGGGTGTTAATAAGTGTAAAGAGGCCATTTCACTACACATATGTACATGTATATAGTATAGATTTAACACAGTGGAAATATCACTTTCTATTTAATGCTGAAAATATGTAGATTTAAACCCATAAAGAGCACAGCCTAAGCCCCTATATCCTGCTTCTGTAAACCCTAACAACAACTCCCCAACAATGTAACCTCACTTTCACCATACAGAAGGCCAGTAGGGATTATGCTGAAACAGATGTGAGTATGGTAAAAGATGTCATACAGGTTAATACACTTTATCTTCAGGTAGCCCATAGTGCATTGCTGTCTGCCCTGCAGCCTACAGATTCCTCTCCTTCCGATTTCCTCGTCTAAGGTTACACTGTATCCTCTATACCTCTTTCAGACATCACACACACACACACACACACACACACACACACACACACACACACACACACACACACACAGAGTATATAGTAATACATACACATACATTCACAATAGTTAATATGAGCTCCTTGGCCTTGTGATATTGATTTATTTCTACAGTATCATTTGTCACACTGTGGACTATTAGTTTTTCATTAGCACACTACATCCCCTCTGTTACTCCAACAGCCTCAGCACAGCGGATTCCGTGGCACAGCAGACTTCTGGAGAAACTTAGTAGACAGCTCTGAGATGGAAGACTGCGGTTGCAGTTTTGTTTTTGATTGTTTAATGATCAGTCTTGGTTGGTTAGCTCTTGCAGAGTATTGGACTGTGCCCTTGTGTGGAAAAGTCAAATAGATCTCAGATGGAGATGGTATTTACTAGCAGAGTCACCCTGCTGCTCTGCACTATAGCTACATTAGTTATATTAAGGGTGGTGGTATTTAGCTTATGCATTTTTAAACCTGTTCCAATCAATCACCTCTTTTTCCCGGAATTATCTGTCTTGTTTCATCGAACACTAGTAAATGCCAGGTTACTCAAAAGCTGCCTGTTAATTGCAAATAATGACAGAAAAGTCAGAAAAGAGAGTAACACTGATGAATGAATGTCAGAAAAAAAAAAACCACCCAGTTTGTCACAAAGAATATGAAGTTTAAAAAGGTTATTTCAGTGATTTAAAGATGTTTGAGGACAATGATATTCTGTTTTGCCACAAATAAATTATATGGTGGCTGTACTTTGAGATTTATGTTTGTTATTGGATTATGTACAAAGTCGTAAATGCTGCAGGGTATAGTGTAAGTGATCACATCAACACAAACTGTACAATCCATAAGAGATAAGCTGCAGTGACATGCGATGGAGTCACTTTTACAAAAAGCAATACAATATACAAGCTATGATTTTTTTTCCCAGTTAATATAAATTTCAATGGTCTAAAGTGGCTCTTTGTCAGTAAGTCTCAGCAGGTTCAAGTCAGTCTCATATTATTTATCCAAGGCTTCTCCAAACTACTTGATTTGCACATTTCTCTGCCTTCTAGCTCCGACTGAGGAACCCTGGTGCTAAATTTCACACTGATTCAGTTCAGCTTGAATGGGCTGGAAACACCTCCACAGAGTAAAGGCGATTATCTGATTATCAAATCTAATTTATTCTACTTGCTGTACAGTTGAGAGGTTTTTTGTTTAGTTTTGTTTTCCCTTAAGTGACTCCTAGCTGCAGGTTAGAAGAGAAAGTTTTTTGTTTTTTTGTTTTTTAATTCACTTTTACAATACATAACTTAAAATTTAGTTCACAGCATTATTTTGGCATGTTTATACTGTTCTTGAATATTATTGAAATTGAATACTTATTATTGAAATTGAATACATTGCCAAAGAAAGAAAGAAAATGTTAGTTCATTTTAATGCTATCAATGTCGGTCTGAAGATGTGAAAGCCACTGGTCTGCAGTGGGGAAACTGAGGATAAGTGCCCCGGCCCTACCTCCATAAAATGCTTCTAATAAGCAAGAACACAAATAAAATTAGATCTCTTGTTTTTCCTACCTAAAATTTTTTTATTTCATCTTTAAAAAAAAAAAGCATGCTGAAGTTTTGCTTTTTATAATTAGATGAACTTCAAACTTTCCACACTGCAGGCCTAGCCAACAAATTTGGCTAAGTAGCAAGGCACATTCTAGCTAATGGTACATATTGTTTATTTGCATAATATTTTATTCTCATTAACATACAACCACCAATTTTGAGAGATTGAATGAAGTTTGCAAAATGGTGAAATGGCAAGGTTGCATTAAAATGAAGATTATCTTTCAACAGTTTTAGATAAGCTATGTGAAGGACAATATAGAACACTTCCTTACTAGGACATTTAAGGTAAACACTACCCTAAAACACAGTAAGCATGTTTCTAGTGAAATATTTGCCTTGCTTTTTTTCTTGTTATTCCTATGATAAGGTAGGGATTGTATGCCATGTTGACATCACAGGAAGACATTGCTAACAAAGTTGCAATGGCATTTGGTAAAAATTAAATAAATAATAAAAAATTGTAATTCTTTGAGAGACATACGGGATATCAGTCAAGTTTTGCTGTTAACACCTTAAAAGAAAAGAGCAAGTGTGCTTTTCGTTTTTCCAGCAACATTCATTACTAATAGTAATGTGAAATCTGACTTAGAAGTAGAGGAGACAGCAAACGCTTGTCTCCGAGTTACAGAACGCACTGCAGCTACATGACACAATTGCACTCCAGTATGGCAGACACTCAACTTGGCTAGTTAACAAAGTTAGTCGCAACAAGCAATGGTGCCGATGGTGGTATTAGTATGAAAGCTGACGGTTTGGAGCTTTATCCATTTAAGCTGAATGTGCAGATAAGGAGGTGGAACTACTGGAAAATATAAAGGAATGCATGTGCTGCTGCATCGCTCTCTATAGATAGAGATAAAGCAGCGGCTAAATCCCAATCAGCAGGTAGTTGAATGGGACTGTGGGTAATGTAGAAAACCCATAACTAGTGAAAAAAATGAAAAAAGGCCCACATATTGTTTTATCTGTTGTAGAACATGTTTTAAACTAAAACAAAAGTCAACTCAGAATTTCATTACTAAAATAAACTATGGATGTCACATGTTAATAATAAAGATTAATATATTCCAAAGAGATTAATTATTTTCCCCAAAATTAGATTGCATGTTACATACTCTCCAGATTGGCATCACCACTGACCAGAGCAGTAGTTAACCTGAAAAAATAGGGGGAAAAAAGAAAGCTTGAGTAAATGACCCATAACAGAAATTAAGTAAAATACCAAAGGCTAGAGTTTCTATGTATTATGATATGAAGGTGAAAACTGTGGTCATTGGGCCATGGTGTTAATTAACTTTCTAAAAGATTTATTCTTTAATGTCAACTTGTCAGCTCACCTTTAAGTATGCGAGGATGTGTGTGTGTGTGTGTGTGTGTGTGTGTGTGTGTGTGTGTGTGTGTGTGTGTGTGTGTGTGTGCATGTGTGCGCATGTGTGTCTAGTCCCCTGAGGAGCTCACCTCAGACATAGCTCATTAAAGAGCTGCAGCTAGTCCCAGAACGGCAGACTTGTTCATTTCCTGCAAACACTGACTATGCCCTCCTTCCTCATTAAGCAGTGAGCACTTTCATTTTGGGAGGGCTTTAAAGTCCTCCTAGAGGACACAAAAGTTGCATAAAAGACCCTACTCACATTTAAAACTACACAAATATGGAAAGTCACAGAAAAGTCATGTTGTCATCAAAAGGATATAAACCTCAAAAGGTCTCTCCAAGGCATGCCACATGTTGTGGCCAAAAACAACATCCTGATATAAACCAGCTTTTGGCAGCTTGCAAAATAATATTTACTGTAAATTTCAAATACTGGCTTTAATCCAAGCCTGTACTACTATAATTGCTTTCTTAAATCACTGAGCATGCCACCATGATGCATTAGTTCATCGGCTGTGTTGAAAAACAGGTAATTGCACTTAAGTGAACTCTTTTAGAAAAGCACATTTTCAGAAACATTGGGAATACATAAATCCCTGCAGATGTGCCCACACATGCATTGTTTTCACAAGCCTACGTTAGGAAGTTTATTCTTGTTTTTGTGCTGAGCAGTTACAAGAAGATGTGCTGCACAATAAAAATTGCCTCCTCTATTTGCACAACTTGTGTTAAAATACTACAATATTTTCTCCCAGTGCAAGTTACAGTATACTAAATTACTTAAGTTCAAAGCAGTAATATAAAATTGTACATTTGGTTTAGAGAGACTGTTTTGTATTTTTGACTTGATTAAATGCTCTATACTATTTCAAACAGTTCAGTTGTAATGAGATACTGAGTGTCAAAATGTGTGTTGTTCTCTGCTCTATTTCATCATGATTGGCATCTGTTGGTGGAATTTTATTAAATCTTAAGACGATGTTTTCTCCTTTTTTTCAGTTTACACACAACACACCAGATTAATAAAGCCTAACTTGTGGTTATGACACATGCAAAGAAAATCATGTTTTAGTTAAGGAATGTCAGAAATTTTCAGAAGTATAGTAGAAAATGGGGGGGGGGTTGTTATTTATTTATTTAGCTGTTTATGTATTTATTTAATTATTTATTTACTTTTATTTTGTTTGGTTTTAACTCTTTAAAAACAACAGTTGGTTTTAAACCTGCTCAATAATAAAGCTTATGTACAGTAATTAGACTCTGCCTCTCTCTCTCTCTCTCTCTCTCTCTCTCTCTCTCTCTGTCTCCCTTTCACTCTCTTGCAGCACCCATGTGTGGAGGGCAGCTTCGAGGCCCAAGTGGTGTCATCACATCTCCCAACTTCCCAGTCCAATATGATAACAATGCCAACTGCACCTGGATCATTACTGCTTCAGACCCCTCCAAGGTTTGTCCTTTCTGAAGCACCATTTGCTTTCTCACATGATCGCTCTTGCGGCCCCCTCTATTAGTTCTGATTTGTGGAAAAATTTTCCTTCCAGGGCTATAGATATTGATGTTGATGGGATATTGATCACATGATTAAAGCTCAGGAAAAGAGAAAGGGGTAAACAAATAACGAACTGAAGGAGAACACTGGTGTCATATTCAGCGTACTACTACTACAGGAGTGACAAAGCCATAGTGTTGACTTTGGAGCCCAGTTCAAGGCCATGCTCCGGCTTGCTTGCCAAATTTCTTTCTCTGAGCTCAAACAAATGGTTTTACAAATCTCTACTCTTATCACGCCAGCTCAGAGGGGAGAAACGGGGAGGGGACTCGACAGTGCCTGGGCTCTGGGAGAGCAGTGCAGATGAAGATGGAGAATGACTGTTCATACTCTTTCCAAGCGTAATGACGTTCTATTTTTGTGTCGCCCACAATGGCGCCTAGAGGAGACGTGAGGTCAGCCGTGATATCAGGGCAAAACTGGGGCTGTGTGACATGTACCTGACAATGAACATTGTATTTGCTACAACTTAAACCAGTACCCAAACCCCCACACCCTCTCTGCACTGAGACATCAGCTGGCATTACAGTACACTAATAGCATTTATTTTATTCAGTTTAAGATAATTGAAATGTAAGCTACAGTGAGTCTTTGTCACAGTATTAATATGCCCATAATCACTTTTACATTTGATCACTGGAAAAGTTGTTAAAGCTAAAATGTTTGAAATTAATTTGCCAGCATCTCTGTGAAATTCCATTGCATTACATAATTTTATGTTATTGCATAGACACTAAAGTGTTCTGTACAATTATATTTAGAGTATGTTTAGGCAAATGGTTAGAGACTGAACCCCAAGGCAGAAAAGAAAATGAAGAAAATGAACAGACCAAGTCTTACCGAGCATCTCTTGAGCATAGAGAAATGGCTGGATTCATAAGCAGAAAATGAGAGAAAGCAGGATGGATGGATGTTGGAGTGGCAGGATGTACTTGGAAATGATTCCCCTTAACAAAGTCAATATGTGAGTCTAGACTTTCTGTTCTAATTGAACGGATCCCATGGAAGCAGTAAAAGATGAAATTATCTGCTCAGCAGTAGCAGATTACTTGTAGTATTTTTTTCAGCTTTAATTATCAGTGTTTGTTATCTTGATCCACCTGATTGGTAATAATTTCAAATGTGATGAGACTCTTGTTTGTCAAAAATTCAATCCAGCTTTAATCTCAATTTTGAGTTTTGGTAAAATGCTTTTTTTTTACATTTTACAACAAGAGAAAACAGTAAGAATGACTGTCACAGTGGTTGAAACATAGTGTGAAGCTATTCCCTGGTGAATATGGTCTCTTTAGAGCATGCACAACTCAACACTTTTGAAAAGATATATTGGTAACACAGCCCAATCACACAGAAGAACACATTTATACGTAACTAATCTTCAGCATTACGATGGATTGGCGCCCTGTCTAGGGTTGATCCCGCCTTGCGCCCTATGCTGCCGGCTAGGCCCCGGCTCTCCCGTGACCCTGGAAACAGGAATAAGCGGTTAAGATAATGAGTGAGTGAGTGAGTGAGTAATCTTCAGCAACCTAGTGAAGTAGGTTAAAAATGAAAATAAATTTGTAAAATAAATGCACAAAGTAATCCATCTGTGTAAGCTGCAGTCATTAATAAACTGAGAGTTCAGCACAGATACTGCTTTTAGCTTATTGATGATAACATTTTAGCTTTGATAAAGAGATGCAATTTATACCGCAGTGTCTATGATATTTTAATTTCAGCTTCAGTAGCATCCAAAAACGAGTCTTGGTCGGCTTCAAGTCAGCATGCACCGGTGAGCTGATTCTAAACTAGCTGAGTGGGATCTTGCATGATATCACACACACACACACACACACACACACACACACACACACACACACACACACACACACACCTCTCCACTTCATGCAAAGTTTTATTGCAGTGTTAAAGGCCCATTAAAGCAAAATAAATTATAGTCCCAGTGTAGTTTTGTGCAGCTGAAGGTAGATTTGATCTAGTCTGAAATATTTTCACACTAAGAGAGTACCTTTAGCTGATTCACTATCTTGTTTCACCAGACAACAGCAGTGACTGGTGAATGTATTAGTCAACTAGTTGATGTAGCTCATAGTATGTCCTAGTTATTATTTGCTATTACTACATATTTGCTTATTAAATAATGCGTAGTATTCAAAAGCTACCAGTATATTAGGTTATGGCTTCCTATGGAATCCTGGAAAGCAGTCCCACATGCCATTTGACCTGCTATGAACTTTGAGTAAATTGAGTTGGGTGAATTCAGACCATTTACTGCATAAATATAAATATCTCTGTAGGCATCATTCTGTTGCTCCTCAGGTTCATTCACTCACCAGTACTGAGTTGCCCCAGTGCTCTGAGTTCCCAAGCAGCAGATCCCAGTGCCATCCTTCACAGCATACTATAAGTTCATATTTGCTCTCAGCATTTTGTACTTTATGAAAGAAGATTAGAGCTCAGGAGATTACAAGCTCTCAGAACCCCACAGCGAGTCTACTGTGTTTACTGTCTGCCAACAAAACTGTCAATCAATACCACACCCACTGTTTCCCATGAGCCCACAAGAAAGTGCAGGCCTTATCTACTGAGGATGGCATGGTGAGGAAAAACACGGCCGGGAAAATGAATGCAGGAAAGAGAAAAAAGCATCATTTATCTAAGGTCCATTTATCTAAGATCTGACCCAGAATGCTGCCTCCTCACCCATGGAAATTTTCATTACCCACTGTGTTTACCATAGGACACAGTGCAATTTGCATTTATATAAGCTTTTTCATTAGGACATGGCCTCCAAACATTAAGAATTTGGCAGAATTGTGGCAAATAAATTGAAACGGGAGACTAGACAGCACTTTTTTTCCTTTACATTTTGTGATGTTTTTCCTGTGTACAGCCATGTTTATCGACAGTGGGCCAAGTTCAAAGTTGAGCACAATAAATTTAGTGAGCAATTGATACTGCAATTGTGCACATCAGTATTCAGACCTCAGAATTAAGCACTACTTGGACAGATGTGCATAATTTGTGCATCCGTGGCAAAGTGTGTGTAAAATAGTGGCATTCGAGTGCTTGCTGTTTTTTTATTAATAAATCATCAATTGACTTTTTTTTGTTTTATTTTTAACTTGTCTTTCACTTTTATTTGACAGCAAAGGGAAAACTGTCGTCTTCTTTACTCCACATGTTCTATTCTTCATTTTTTTCAGTGTTAACATCTAGTGTTTCATTTAAAGTTGGTGATAGACACCATTGAGAAACTGTCTTTTCCCCAGTTTCTTTCTTTGTGTTTCTACATAAGAAAAATCTGGCAACCTATGATCCTGGGTGATGCAATAGAAAAGTGTTCACCCTGTCATCCAAAGATTGCAATCCATTTACATCCTGACAATTCAGCCGTTTGTGGATAAGAGTCCAGGAGAGCTAAATTGCCATGCTCTTTGGATGGGAGGAGTTGTATACTCTCTTTCCCCTGTCAGTCACACTGGTAGGACATGTCTGTAAATATTAACTTTACCTTTAGTGATTCCATATTGTTTACTAGTTTTGTCCTGAGCACAATCTCAGCTGTAGTAATAAGGAAACCGGAAGTAGTTCAAGTCCAGTAGCATTTTGCTAATGTGAAATTGGACTGCTGGTGAGCTTGGTAGGTGAAACCATAAATGAACAAATGGATAGTGGAGGTGTTGTAGACTGGCTGCTGATGTATGCAGTAATGAAGATGATGGGCTTGTGTGCAGGTAATAAAGTTGACCTTTGAGGACTTTGACCTGGAGCGTGGATATGACACTTTAACTGTGGGTGACGGAGCCTTAATTGGGGACCAAAGGACCATCTTTCATGTGTGAGTACTTTTGTCTCTGGCACGTTTGTATTTGATAATATATATTTTTTTCTTTTCTCTTTTCTCTTTCTCTCCTTGATGTTCTCATCTTTTAACCCTCATATTCTCTATTCCTCCTTCTCCTCTCACTCTGTTTCTCTTTGTTTCATCAGCCCTCTGAGTAACATTGGATAGAGAAATACCCCACACTCAAATGCCAATCACTTTGTCTCTCAATGTTACAAGAACATCACGGCTCCAGAAAAAAAAAAGCTTGTTGCATATTGATGCTCGTAATGCAGTTTGCCTTACCAGATGCTCTGGAATGTTTCTCAGAGTGTTGTTATTAATTGTGCTGAAATTTATGGTGTACATAAAGTTTTATCGATGCTGTTTTATGTGCTCTCTCTGGCAGAGCCTCGAGAGTGCTCGTGCAGTAGCTGAGCATTATTGCGTCCCTGGGTAGTCTCTCTCTTTCTCTATCTCTCTCGCTCTTTCTGGGTGCTCAAAACCTCAAATGGCCTATTGTGCTCAATTAGTGAGCCTCATAATCCCAGAGCCAGAAAAACTCCATAATCAGCCAGAGCTTTCATTACAGACTACGTTAGGATCACACTTACCAAACTTACCAAATTAGATATGTTTTCCAATATCCTATTTCTGCTTCCAGGTTGTCAGGAACCAACACCCCAGACCTGGTAGTGAGCACCAGTCATCAGATGTGGCTTAATTTCAAGACAGACGACACCAGTGGGTCATTAGGATTCAAAGTGTCTTATGAGGGTAAGTCAGATCAAAATACGTAGACAAAACTAATCTTAACATTGTGGTGTACTTGCTTGTTGACATTGACTGATGGATTTCTGACAGGAGAGGTAAATATAATGCACTGGCTCTGGTTTGCCTTTATGAGAAAAGATTGCAGGGTTCAACTATTATCTGTATTTTTAAAGTACTCAACCGTCTACTGAAGTGCTTCTGTAAGAAGACAAAATGACAGCTTTCTAGTAGCTCAATTAAGACTTGTAATGCTTCATTTCTAGTGCTCTGTCTACTCAGTATGTTTCCACACAATGTCATGGCCAGGTCAATGTGCATGATTTAGAAAATTGAATCTTCTGGTATTTTGTGTAGACAAGGATTATGTGTGAGTACTTCTGAAAGAGTGTGTGTTTGTGTAATCAATTCTCAAAACTGCATTTAATGATATAGTACATACAGTGCCTTGCATAAGTATTTATTCCCAAAGTGTCACCATCAAAAGGCAGATAATAATTTAATGGGTGCAATTAAAAGTGTCGCATGATCCCAATATAAATAGACCTGTCTTCATGAATTAATAACAGAGGGCATCTCTAAACAAACACCATCATGAAGCTATGAAAAAGATCTTGGACAAAGATCTTGAAAAATATCAGTAAAGGGGTTGGTTGTAAAAATATGCCAAACTTTCAAACTTTGAACATGCTATGTAGCACCTTTAACTCTATTATTTAAAGATGGTATGAATATGACAGACTGCAACTACATAGAGGAGCCCGTCCAGTAACAGTCAGTGACCGGGTAAAGAGGACATTAGTCAGCGAAGCAACAAGGACAGTTGACGATCCTTTCACAGATATTTATACTCCACCATTTCTATTCATTTTTCTCCTTCTGCATAGTGCTTTCCTTTTATTGTGGTGAAAATGTTTCATCTTTTTCACAAAGCCATCACAATTGTCATAATAACTCCTACTAGTGTTTCTAAAGCTTTGTTCTTCTTTAGCCTACCTCTTATTAAATATTTCTTCATCTCTAGATAAGAGGAAAGAGAAGTTCTTGTTTAATAATGCACACTATTTCTTTCTGAGGGGCTTTCTTACCCCTCTGCATCTTTAGATGCTTCTCCCCTCAGCTCACTCTGCCTCTGTAATCATGCTATGTGCCAAAATCAGTGTATTTGTCTACCATGACAGCACAGCATGGTCTTTTTTATCCCACTCACTCAATATTTCATATTTCCTCTGCATAATGTTTCCTTCTTCAGGCATGAACGGGTCATAGCTTTATGTCAGGTTCTTTGGAAATTTCCACATGTTGTAAAAATGAGATAGAAAATTAATAATTTCTTATTTGCCAGTTGGGAGTTCACATTTCTTTTCTTTTTTTTTTATCTCCAAAATAACAGGAAAGTAGAGCAGAGTATACACCCCCAGCATAATTAAAACAATGAAACTGACTTAATGAAGTAGAAGTGGAAGAATCTGTTTTAATCTCCCTTCTTCTGAAATGTTTTCCCAAATTATTTCCATTCTTATTTCCATAGTTTTAACATAATTGTTGCATGCATAGTGCTCAAATGCAGGTGCTCTGCCTATCATTCTCTGTTTCTAACTCACTCACTTGGAAATAAATGTTAATGTTGAGATATTCCTGTATATATTCAAAATTATATGGAAATATTTTTCACATTAAGAACAGGGGATTTCTGAGAATCACTACAGGGCATTAAAGAGACAGCAAATGCCTCATTACTGCCTCTGGCTCATTTATGATCTGATCTCCTATTAAGCTAAGCACAAAGAGACGCATGCCACAGGCATCTCCTTTACCACCACTTCAGGCTTTTTCAGGGCTTCTTATCCCTCACTCTCCCATTATTTTTTTATTCTGTCTTCCCTAGATATTATAACTGCAGAACCCCAAAGGGGACACCAGCTCTAATTTGGCATGCATGACAGAGCTTCTGAATTTCAGTGTGCAAATTCAGTATGCTTAAAGTTTATGGTTAGAGAATGTGTGCATCAATGCATTATGAATGCATTATAAATCTATATCCTAATCGTATTATTGATGCTAAAGCATTAGATCATACTGATTTTCAGATTGCCACAGTGTTTCTATTAAAATGTTAAAACAGGCGCAGTGTACCTTAGTGGTTAAGACGTTGGACTAGTTACCAGTACTAGTTCAAATCCCACCCCACCACAGCCAAGCTGTCACTGCTGGGCCCCTGAGCAAGGCCCTTGACCCTCAACTGCTCAGTTGTATAAGATGAGATAAATGTAAGTTGCTCTGGATAAGGGCATCTGCCAAATGCCATAAATGTAAATGTAAATTTATCGCATGATGACATGCATACTTCGTGCCAAAAATACCTAGCATATACGTAAAGTATGTGTTTGACTGAATGGTGACTGCGGTTGCCTTTAGGAAAGTATCCCTACATTTTGCAATGGTGGGTGAATTTATTTGGACTCTTGCCTTCCTACATTATTAGTAATCCTTCACTAGCAAGTCAGTGACTTCCATCTGGATTTGCAAAAGAAAAAAAAAAGAGGAAAGTGACAGAAAAATAAATCACTGGAAAATTGAAATGAGTAAATAAGAAATAGCAGACCTTATGAAAGTGCACATGTCAGCTCCCAATGAGAGAGACAGTATTTTGTAGCAGACATAGGACATCTGTAGCAGCTCTGACATGTAGTATGTGTGTACACATGCCATGATGAGAGAGAGAGACAGAGAGAGAGAGAGAGAGAGAGAGAGAGAGAGAGAGAGAGAGAGAGAGAGAGAGAGATTGTGTTAAACTATCAGAGGCTTTTTGCCATGACTGCTTGCTATGACCAGGTATATGAGTCTCCATTAGTGTAGCCCATGTTATGAATGCAAAGATTCAGAGAATCAGGTGGCACTGTCACAACACACATTCCCATGTTGCTGCAAGTTGTTTAGATGATGTTGATACAATATGACATACAGAAGATGACATTGTAATACTTAGTACATTTTCCTGTAATGAATTTTTAAATATATTGTACTTGTATTACTAGATTTTACCCCTTGATGGTGTTTAAACAGTTAAAAGCTCTGAATGTCAACCATTCGTCTGAGCCCTGAGTTTCACCTGGGAAGACTGCTTTTGTTGTTAAAAAGGACAAACCATCATGAAGACCAGCGTACTCACTGGTCTTCACTGATGATATAATTCATGAAGGTATCAGCAGAATGAATTGAGGAGTCTACAAAAACTGCCACTTTACAGAGAAATGCATCCAATCTAATTGTGAGGAGCGGCAAGACAATGACCAAAAACACACTTCCAACGTGACAAAGAACTTTATCCAAGGAAAAAAGTGGAAGGTTTTAGACTGGCCAAGTCAATCACCAGACCTTAATGCAATTGAACATGCAAGAATCCTCCTGAAGAGGAGAATGAAGGGAGAAACCCCTTTCCCAAAACAAGCAGCAAGTGAAATAAGATTTGGTACAAGCCTGGAAACAACATCCCAAAAGGAGGAGTGCAAAAGTTTGGTGATGGCAGTGGGTCACCAGCCTAATGCCATTATTACAATCAAGGCATATTCAACCTAATATTCAGTGTTATTTCGTTTAATTTAGTTTAAGACGATATGTTCCTATACTTTTGCTCAGCTAAATAAAATGTCTGGTCTGCTGCCAAAGGTGCCATATGCCAAGCTGTTGATGTAAATGTCAGGAAATGAAAGCTGAAATTCTGATCTATCGTCTCCTAGTCATCTTTTAATCTCAAACCCAAATGTCTTTAGTGTATAGGAAAAACAATAGACCTGGCCTTGCTGTTCCAGTACTTTCAGAGGGGACTGTGTACTGTATATTCTCATCTCACTTGTATGCCAACACTTTGCATGTATAATAGTCTCCAACCTCTTTCATATCCTTCATATCAGATCCTCTAAAATAAGACATGTTTCATTGTGATACATTTGAGTAATGTAATGTCATGTATGTAAGAGATTTTTAAAGGAATCATAGCTGTAGTTTGAAAAAAAAACTAACAAACCTAACTAACTGTCTTTACATCTTTGCTATTTATGAAATAACAAAATGTTATTTCACATACAATGCAGCTTCTGTATGCTATAATGCATACACTATATTACCAAAAGTATTCGCTCGTCTGCCTTCACACATATATGGACTTGAGTGACATCCCATTCTTAATCCATAGGCTTTAGTATGGATTTGCAGCTTCAACTCTTCTGGGAAGGCCTTTCACAAGGTTTAGGACTGTGTTTATGGGAATTTTTGACCATTCTTCCAGAAGCGCATTTGTGAGGTCAGACACTGATGTTGGACGAGAAGGCCTGGCTCACAGTCTCCACTCTAATTCATCCCAAAGGTGTTCTATCAGGTTGAGGTCAGGACTTTGTGCAAGCCAGTCAAATTCTTCCACACTAAACTCGCTCATCAATGTCTTTATAGACCTTGCTTTGTGCACTGGTGCACAGTCATGTTTCAACAGGATGGGGCCATCCCCAAACTGTTCCCACAAAGTTGGGAGCATGAAATTGTCCAATATCTCTTGGTATGCTGGAACTAAGGGGCCGAACCCAACTCCTGAAAATCAACCCCACACCATAATCTGTCCACCAAACTTTACGTTTGGCACAATGCAGTCAGACAAGTACCGTTCTCCTGGCAACCGCCAAACCCAGACTCATACATCAGAGTGCCAGACGGAGAAGTGTGATTCGTCACTCCAGAGAACACGTCGCTACTGCTCTAGAGTCCAGTGGCGGTGTGCTATATACCACTGCATCCAACACTTTGCATTGCGCTTGGTGATGTAAGGCTTTGATGCAGCTGCTTGCCCATGGAAACCCATTCCATGAATCTCTCTACGCACTGTGCTTGAGCTAATCTGAAGCGATTGATTCTGCAGAAAGTTGCCGACCTCTGTGCACTATGCGCCTCAGCAGCCGTTGACCCGCTCTGTCATTTTATGTGACCTACGGCTTCATGGTGGAATTGCTTTCACTCCCAATCGCTTCCATTTTGTTATAATACCACTGACAGTTGATTGTGGAATATTTAGTAGTGAGGAAATTTCACAACTGGACTTGTTGCACAGGTGGCATCCTATCATGGTACCATGCTGGAACTCACTGAGCTCCTGAGAGTGACCCATACTTTCACAAATGTATGTAAAATCAGTCTGCATGCGTAGGTGCCTAATTTTATACACCTGTGTCCATGGAAGTGATTGGAATACCTGAATACAGTGATTTGGATGGGTGAGTGAATACTTTTGGTAATATAGTGTATGTTAAAATACAAATAAATATATAAATAAAGTTTTGTTTTAAATTTTGAATAATTTTAATCTCGTTTAATAATTATCATGATCATCACTGCTTTGCACTTATTAATCATTCATTTAGTAAAGTTGCACGTACTGTATATGTTTACATAGGCCAAATGATTCATTCATACCGGATTTTCAAAATTTTAGAGAACACAGATTTTCTTCGTAATTGATCATTCCAACCACATATAAAGTACCAAAAACATTTGTGACACTGCTGATTTATATTTCATGACAAAACAAGAACTAAATGTTGAAAAGAGTGCTTCCTTACACACAGACTGACTCTTCTTCTGTTTTCCTTTTCTCTGTTATCCTAGCATAAGTTAATTTGTGGATCTGTTTTGGATTGCTTTCATTAATATGAAATGACCAATATGAAATATAAAACTTAATAAGAATATTCATATGAAAATGTAATTACCTTTCTATGTACCATTGAAAAGAACATGCTATTTAAAACTTGACAATGTAATCTGTATCTAAATATGAAGTTGATTTTATCAGATTTATTTTAGTAAGTCTTCTTATATGTAAATTTACAATAACTCTGGATTTCTTATAGGAAACATTTTTCTCCTGGATTTTCATGAATACCATAAATACCAATTTCTTGTATAAATGCTCCTGTAAATAATGTACAAATGCATTTGTTGATATTCAGTTTCTTGTTGTTAATAATCTAGTTATTTCTGTGAATTATTTCCCTTTCACCTGAGTCATTATTTGTGTAAAGTAACTGTTATAATTGAGTACAGTTTTTGCCTACTACACTTTTAGTAGACAAAGCAGGCAAGTCATTAAGTTTAGTGTTTAGCACTAGTGCTTAGTCTAGACAACTTTCTGTATCTAACGTGTTTCCCTCATCTTATTCCATCCCATTACTCTCCCCTTTTCCTGTGCACTTATAAGCAAGAGAAGAGTGATTCAGATTCATCCATATTCACCAGCTTTTAAAATATTCCCCACCGAAGCCCCTTGGCACACATTTTTCAGTATTGTGTTATTCTGATTTATTTCTCGATAGAGACAAAACTCTCTCACACATTTCTCTCCTGTCTTTAATTTCTTAGTGCCTTCCTCCATTTTGCTGCTGCCTTCTGCTCACAAATGAGGTCTGGCATGCCAAGACAGGTAGAAGGATGAGGAGAAGAGAGAGAAAAGGAATTCATTAAGAGTGTGGGCCAGTCAGAGACAATAACAACATGGCCAGTTCGCATGCATGTCACATGCTCTTTGTACGAGAGAGAGAGAGAGAGAGAGAGAGAGAGAGAGAGAGAGAGAGAGAGAGAGAGAGAAATGCTCAGTACTTTGAAAATTGACTTCCAAGATGCCTCCACAAATGGCAGTCGCAAAAATGTAGATTGCACTCACTGTGCACTTTAACACAATGGCTTAGGGTAGATCACATCCACTTCCTGGACTTTGTAAATTAGGTGCATGCTGAGGCATTGTTTATGAGGATGCAGTCAGGACATAATTACATGCCTCTCTGTCTAAACAAACCACTGCTTCTATTCATACAGCATCAAGTTCAGGTTAAATTCTTAATGAGATCCTGCACAGTAATTCATAAACCTCACAGTCAGTGCCAGGCTAAAGTGAACTACTTGACCTGTCTTGACACCTTTCTTGCATTTATTTTGTATATAGGTTTATTTTATTTTATTTTTTTTTTCAAATCACTCTAAGCCAACCATATGCAGCCATATGGAGTCAGAATCAGAGTTCACAAAGGTTTTGACATGACTGCCTGCCTATAATTTCCCTCTCCTCACCTTGTTCCCGTTCTCATACTCCATCTATCGCCTCCCAGTGCTCTGCTCTGACATTATAGAAGTGATCTTTTCCGCTTGACTTCCGCTTTCGCAAGAACGGATCAACCTATAAGGGTAGTCTCTATCAAAGCACAGTCCAGTCTCCTGACCTTTACTCAAGTTCAGGTGCTGTAAGGAGGCTTTCCTTCTCTTAGAACCAATTGCTTGAATTGCATTTCATTTACTTTTTTGTATTCACAGTTTTACGATGGGAGTTGCTATGTTTCATTAACTCACTTTCCAACTTGTTTCTTTGCTTTGTCTCTTAGAAATCGACCAGGGAGGGTGTGGAGACCCTGGAATTCCAGCGTATGGCAAGCGAGAAGGCACAGGCTTCAGGCATGGGGACAGACTGTATTTTGAATGCCTACCTGCCTTTGAGCTAGTGGGGAAAAAGAACATCACCTGTCAAAAGAACAACCAGTGGTCAGCCAAGAAACCCAGCTGTGTGTGTAAGTGCTGCTATTATAAGTTTCATTTTACATGTAAGCCTATGGGAAACTGTCACATCCAGCATTTATTCATGGGGAATGCATTCAAAAATGTTTAAAAAAAAAAAAAAAAACTTTTAGAGAAAACACAGCATGACATCTAGCACTTTTTTTTATCACCCAACCAATATGGCTTGGGCAGCAACTGAGGAACACAAACATGGTGGATGGCCGGTGGTCTTTTCAGAGGATGAAACATAGGAAATTTTGCCAAATTGGATATCTTTCAGTGCAGAACGCACTATAGTTAAGCTAAGTTTTGGGAAACCAGTCCAATCTTTATTGTTAATAAATCTAGCTAACTAGATAGCAGCATTGTTATGGTTACAGTGTGCACAGCTGGTGAGCTGCTTTTTTCATATTAAACATGCTCTGGCCAGCAATATTAATATAGAGAAGTCTCTAGCATAAAATCAGCCTAATGCATACAATTACCACTTCATCACGAACCATTTGCATCTGCTCAATTTCCCCGTTGAGTGTCATGAGTTACTATGCAAATGTCAATAAATATCTCTGCACTTAAACATCTAACAAAATTTCACCTTCAGTCAGTAACTTCTGAACACGCCTGCATTTATTCCACTGTGCTGTATTTGGCCCTTAGTGTCAAATGAATAATGTTAGTAATTGCAGCAAAAGCAATTAGGTCAT
The DNA here is from genome assembly GCA_028566435.1 of Scorpiodoras heckelii. Lineage (NCBI taxonomy): Eukaryota > Metazoa > Chordata > Actinopteri > Siluriformes > Doradidae > Scorpiodoras > Scorpiodoras heckelii. The sequence goes on along the minus strand of JAOVVH010000036.1, from coordinate 9,465,143 downwards.
GCAAATGAGTCGTGATGTTCTAGGCCAGGTGGAAAGTTGAGGGGAAAGGCAGAGGGAAAGCAGAATTCATTAAAGGACTATTACAGTACATTTGGTACGTTGTGATGATGAGACCTGCATGCATACATCCACATTTATACAAATGACATTTTTAGACATATCTGAGAGTAATGAAGGAAAAGATACAACAAAGACCTAGAAACTAACATCTATCTTTAAAAGTGTCTCTGGCACTTTTTGTAGTGGTCTTGTTCAATTTTGCTTTTCAGATCATGACCCAGCTTCAGATATGGTCCATTATAAAATTATCTATTCTGCAGCTTATCTTTTATTCAATCCATGACTAATTATTCATATGTATTTCAATGAATATATAGCAATTTATAGGTATTTCAATAAATCTTAGTTAACTGTTGACTAAGAGTTATCGGTTGGTTAATGTTAGCTAGTTAAGTAATATCTAAGTTGGGTAACAGTTAAAGCTTGTTATCTAGACAACACCATATAGTTAACACCATATACAATAGCTAGTAGTTATCACATAACAGAAGAAAGGAAAATTCAAAATAAGTATAAAATAACATCAGTATGAGATTTTGGCCATTTTGTCCTGCTTCTTAAATGCAGCTCGTGAGAAAAATCCTTCTCGTCTCAGCCAGAAAATGAGGCAGTGTAGCTCAGTGGTTAAGATGTTAGACTACTGACCAGAAGGTTGTGAGCTCAAATCCCACAACAAGCTGCCACTGCTCCTTGGGCAAGTTCCTTACCCTTCAGTTGCTCAGTTGTGTAAATGAGCTAAATGTAAGTTGCTCTGGATAAGGGCATCTGTCAAATGCTGTTAGTGTAAATGTAAAATGCTCTGTGTTTTTCTCTCACTGCGCTGATCTGTTTAATAATCAGCACCTGAGATAACAGTAAGATCCAAAAGAAAACTTGCATAATATTAGCCAGCACAATATTATAAATTTGTTTAAGTGATCAAATTCAAGTCTCAGTATTGTGCATTTTATCTCTGAGAAGATTGTTATTCTCAGATTGGCTAATCTTAGATTAATTTATTCTTTTGCTCCTTATTTCCCCTAAGGAGGTTTAGAAGAAACAGGCCAGAATTCTTTAAGTTCCAAATAAAAGATGATTTATTTCTGATGAGACAAAGAAAAGACTGCATCCTTTTGCTCTGGGGTAGCTAAGTTAGGTGTGTTAGATATAGTGTACATTGCCAGTTATATTTAGCTGACAACAGATACTTTAAGCAGTAGTTGCCATATAGCTAAGGTAGGTGATTAATGTGAGCCAAGTTAGCTGTTGGTTAATGCAAGTTATGTAACATGCAGTAGCTTATGAAAGTGAAAGTGACACATTTTTGTCACTGTGCTTGCACACAGCAAAATTGAACCTCTGCATAACCCATAACCCATAACCCATCCGTGCAGTGAGACATACTAGTGAAGACACACTAGGGGGTCAGTGAGCACACGGAGCGGTGAGCAGTTGGGGGTTAGGTGCCTTGTTCAAGGACACTTTAGCCGAGTACTGTTGGCCACGGTAATTGAACTCGGGACCTTCCAATCGTCTGCCAGACACCCTGACCATAAGACGACGTCTGCCCCTAAAATTACTGGCCTCGTCCGAGGTTTGAACCCGGGACCTCTCACACCCGAAGCAAGGATCATATCCGTAGACCAACGAGCCGCAAAAGAGTCTTCTGTCCATGTTCTCTGAAGGGCTAGTGTATAAAATGTTGCTAAGTCTTAAGGGTTTTGATAAGAGTTGTTTTATAAGATCATTATTTGTTAAATAAAGAGTGTTTATTTGTATCAGCCTCATCTAGTTTCTGTGTGCCTTTGCTTAACGTACGGAGTGGGCTTACAAGTGTGGAGCTTACTGTTGTAAGTTGGGCTGGCCCACTAATTCTTGTTGGTGGTTAACCCCTAGAGCAAGGTCAAATTTATAGCTTATATCTTGTATATATATTTGCTAAGTTTATATTTGTTACCTTTGTTTACCTTTGTTCAAAGCATGTCTGCCATTTGGTGTTATTACATCTTCATGTTCTTGTTAAAAAGTTTCTGGATTATTATCAACAAAAGGTGGTATTTAGAATAGACTTTTAACCCTTTTCTCTTTTCTCAGTCTCCTGCTTCTTCAACTTCACTACACCATCTGGAATTCTGCTCTCCCCCAACTACCCTCAGGAATATGGGAACAATATGCACTGTGTATGGCTGATCATTGCTAAGCCTGAGAGCAGGATCAACTTAGCCTTCAATGACCTGAGCATGGAAAAGCAGTTTGATTTCCTGTCCATAAAAGATGGGGGAAAGGCTGAGTCACCCATTTTGGGCAGCTTTTCTGGAGATGTTCTGCCATCGCCCATTACCACGAGTGGGCATGTAGCACGGCTGGAGTTTCTCACTGATCACACGTACACTGATCGTGGCTTTAACATCACCTTTACGAGTAAGTCCTGTCCTGCAACTTAATATTAATAGATCTTAATATTAGTATTCTAAATATTAAATTTAAGAAATTATGCATTTAACCAAAAAACCACACACAAATGCACACACACACACACACACACACACACACACACACACACACACACACACACTCACACTCACACTTACACACACACATATTCACTTGAACCTTTATTTAAGAGACAAAAGGAAAATATTTTCACTGTTTTGAATGACAAACTTAATTCCATTTGTTAAATATAAAAAATGCTTATGACACACTCAGAGACAGAGGCATAATAGGCCAGGTAATACAAGTAAAACTGTTCTGGAAGGTTCCGCAATTAGCAGTTTAAGTCATCAAGGTTGCTTATAAAAGAAGCATCAACCAAAGGCTTAGTCTTTGCAAACAAGGTTGGGTTGTGGTTCACCACTTTGTGCCAAACGTCATGAGAGAATTATCAGTCAGTTCAAATCCAGTGTTTCTCAGCACAAGATTGCAAAGCTATTAGGTCATTCACCATCTACAGTTTATAATATCATGAAAAGATTCAGGGAGTCAGGGAAAATCTAGGTGTATAAAGGCCAAGGGTAGAAACCACTGCTGAATGTGTGTGATCATCAAGCCCTCAGGCAGTATTGTTTGAGAAACCATCATGCTACCTTGAAGGACATAGCCACGTGGGCTTGGGAATACTTTGGAAAATCATTGTCACTTAACACAGTCCACCACTGCATCAAGAAATGCAACCTGAAACTGTATTATGCAAAGAAGAAGCCATATATTAATTTTGAGCAGAAACACAGATGAGTTCTCTGGGCCCGAAGTCATCTGAGATGGACCCGAAAGACAGTGGAAACGTGTTCTGTTGTCAGATGAGTCCTCATTTCATCTTGTTTTGGGGGGAAACAGATGGAGTGGTGTAAAGCACATAGCCACTGGACTCTGGAGCAGTGGCTTCTCTATTTGGCAGTCTGATGGATGAGACTGGGTTTGGCGAATGCCAGGAGAACGTTACCTACCTGACTGACTACACTGTGCCAACTGTAAAGATTGGAGGAGGTGGGATAATGCTATGGGGTTATTTTTCAATTGTTGGCCAAGGCCCCATAGTTTCAGTGAAAGGAAATTTTAATGCTTCAGCATACCAAAACATTTTGGACAATTGTATGCCTCCACATTTCTGGAAACAGTTTGGGGCAGGCCCCTTTCTGTTCCTGCATAACTGTGCCCCAGTGCACAAATCATGGTCCTTAAAGGCACAGTTAGGTGAGGTTGGTGTGGAAGAACTTGACTGGCCCACAAAGAACCCTGATCTCAACCCCATCAAATGTCTTGGGGATGATCGAGAATGGAGATTGTGAGCCAGGCCCTCTTGTCCTACATCTGTGTCTCACCTCACGAATGCTATTCTGGATGAATGGGCAAAAATTCCCACAGACACACTACAAAATCTTGTAGAAAGCCTTCTTAGAATAGAGGAAGGTGTTTTAGCTGCCATCAAGTCAATGTCTTTCCCCAGGACAATGCCAGGCCTCATTCTGCATGAGCTACCACAGTGTGGCTTCGTAGACATAGAGTGTGTGTGTTGACTAGCCTGGCTCCAGACCCCCCACCCCCCACCCTTGATAAAATGGACAATGATTGTAGATAAAAGAAGGTGGTCATAAGATTATGCCTGACCGGTGTATATACATATGTACACCGATCAATCATAGCATTAAAACCACTGATAGTTGAAGTGAACAGTCAGTTCTCGAAGTTGTTGTGAAAGCAGAAATATTGGACAACCATAAGGATCTAAGTGACTTTGACAAGGGACAAATTGTGATGGCTAGATGACTGGATTAGAGCATCTCCAAAACAGAAGGTCTTCTGGGGTGTCCCTGGTATGTAGTGGTTAGTCCTGACCAAAAGTGTTTCAAGGAAGAACAACCCAGTGAACCGGTGAGAGTGCCGTGGGTGCCCAAGACTCAATGATGTACTTGGGGAATCAAGGCTAGTCCATCTGGTCCCACAGAAGAGCTACTATAATACAGATTGCTAATAAATTTAATGCTGGTTATGATAGAAAGGTGTCAGAACAAACACTGCCTACAGGATGCTGGTGAATGGGCATTTTTGATTGGTGGATTATTTTCAGTCCAGTCACTCTTTTTTGGGTGAGAAATGGGAGGCTGCCATCCCTCATGCTAATTTAGAGCATGGTAAAATCTACTGAAAGACTAGCTGACAGTTTCATAATTATGAGTGATAGTGATAGATGAGGTACACAGCCTGTTTGGGTGTTGCAAATCAGAGTAGCCACCACAACTTGTGAGGTGAAGACAGATGGACATGTTGAGATAGAGATATAGAGGTTTTTTTTTTATTATTTCTCTTAGAGAAATAAGAGACAGAACAAGAGATGCCATGTGCCATCATCATGTAATGAGTGTTTCCAGGATTTACAATTAACCAACTTCCAGTGGCACATAAATCAATAGTATGTGCAATGTGAAATGAACTGCTCTCGAAAACAAAAATGACCAGCAGAAGAAGTTTTCTTATCATTAGGTTGCTGTGGATATGTAACCTGGAAAGAAAGAAATAAAACAAGATTGAGTCCACAAGGAATTTTAATTTGGATTATGATAGCTGTATACTTTATCTTTAGTGGGTGAGTGAGTCTAAGTCTTGGTGTGAAATTGCGAAATCCAGAAAATAAAAGAAAAAATAGATAGATAGATAGATAGATAGATAGATAGATAGATAGATAGATAGATAGATAGATAGATAGATAGAT
>JAOVVH010000036.1:9401383-9414476 GCA_028566435.1 Scorpiodoras heckelii | reverse complement strand
TGCACAGTCCTCACGCTGATGTTTGTTGAGGCCCCAGCATTGAATTCTGATGTTACTTGAGGCAGTGTTGCACGCCTGTCACATGAAGCGATTCTTGCCAGCCGACACTGGTCACATTCACGGCTACACTGCTGTCATAAGGTTGAGGTTTTGCCAGCATTCTTGTAGTCATGGTACACCCTTGAAATGCTCTTACATGAAAATCCAAACTTTGCTACTACCTCCAAAATGCAATGACCCATCTCATGAGTTCCATCTATTAAACCGTGCTGAAATTCGCAAAATCGTGGTAACTAGTATGAAACTGAATGTGATTTTTTTTTCACCATTATTTAACTTGTGTTGGTGAAGATGTTGTCTTGTTTATCCTACTATCCTGTAAAATCAATCAACACAGAATGAGCAACACTCTTACATTAGGAGCTAAATGAGATAGATATTGGTGCAGGCTAATGTACCACATTTAGTGAGAGAATATTTTATAGTTGTCTGTAGTGGAATGGTAAAACACTGTCCCCTCAGCCGGCTGAACCAAATGGACTCAACTGTGCCAATTCAGAAACTACAACTCCAGACCCTAATCGCCTCACTAATAAAATATTATAAAGCAGTAATTTGGAAAACAGGCACATTTTAGTATCACTTTAGTCAGAGTATCACACTTTAGTCATGTATGTCTGCTTTGGCCTTGGCTCACGTCGGTCACCACTATCCAAGACAGTTTTCTTGGATCAGGTTTCAGGCACTATCAACGTTTTAACAGACCAATCAGATTTTTCCAAGCCCCAGCTGGGTTTGATTGGCCTCCGAGGTACAATATGGGGGCTCAGCAGGATTGACCAGTAGTTAAATAAACACACATACCCACAGACACACACACACAGTCACGACTACTCTATTATATATCTCAGTGCTTGGTGCCAGATCAGACACTTAGAATGCACAAGCACAAGTGGGCATACCGCCGCAAACAGACACACACTGAGGCCCACACACATACACATACACACACACACCTGTGCTCCTCCTCAGGGCCAAGGCTGCAGTCCAGTCTTAATTACAGGCGAGCGCCAGGCTTGTGGTGTGGGAGTGCAGTGAGGCCAGGTGCTTGCTAATGTCAGCTGTCAGACTGCAGGTTGTGTGTGCTTGGCCTTGTGGAGCAGATTGCAGAGCTGCGTCAGTGCTCCTCTCAGCCATGATGAGCACAAGCCTGTTTCTCTCACATAGCTAGTATGTGTGAGTTAACCCAAGCTCCAGTTATGCATGGACACTTCTTTTTTTTTAGAAACAGAAACGCACAGAAAAATCCATTGCACTTTCTCTTCACATAGACACAGAAATGGCAATTGATTTCTTATTTGGTTCCAGATCTTCTCTTACACTCGGGTGCACGTGACTCCGATCTGTGAGTGACTGTTCTGTGTAGTCAGCATTCCTTCGTCCAGCCTAGTGTCACTTTCAATCTCTCTCATGTCTACTTTAAGAACAAACGTGCACCTCACTTGGACAGGGCAAAGGGATGGGGGAATCAGAGCATAAAGGACATCTCTAGGTTTGTGTGTGTGTGTGTGTGTGTGTGTGTGTGTGTGTGTGTGTGTGTGTGTGTGTGTGTGAGAGAGAGAGAGAGAGAGAGAGAGAGAGAGAGAGAGAGAGAGTGCATGTGTCAACTTTTTTTCTTTTTTTGTGCTTTATTTATACAGAGTGCATCTTGTTTGAATTGGGACTCTTTGGAAAATCAGCATAATTGCCCCAACACTGACCTTTAACTTTTTTATACCCACTACGCCTTCACCACTATTACAAGATCATTGATTTTAACTAACACTCATACATCATCAACATTCTGTCTCCTGTTAAATCTTCTCTGTCTTTTTTTCCCCACTCCCTCAATGTCTTTCCGATTTATTTCCTGTACAGAGAACCCCAGAGAGTCATGCTTTGAGCCAGGTCTTGTCCGGAACGGGACCCGAATTGGCACAGAGTTGAAGCTTGGTTCCACGGTCACCTACTACTGTGATAGCGGCTATACACTGGAGGGAGAAGCCATTCTCACTTGTGTCATGGGTGCAGACAGCAAACCCACTTGGAACAAACCAAAACCTGTTTGCATAGGTAAAAAAAAAAAGGCTGAAAATGAATGTGAATTTTTTTAATTTTGAGGGAATTAAAATGTAAATAATGCTCCTCTCTATCATGAAATGCCTGAAATACACAATATATAAAATGAGTAAAAATGACAAAAATTACAGAACATACAGTATATAAAAAACAATGTACTAAAACTGTATGCATGCCAGCTTGATTGTAAGATTGTACTGTCTTGTGCACTGTTTCCCCTGAGAGAGAGAAAGACATGTCTAATCCATAGAGACTCTTAGAAAACATTGCAATTTCACTTTGGCAAACACTGGGGACAGCCACAGGAGCAGCTCTGCAATCAGACAAGGAAAGTAATTTAAGATCAGTGGAATGAGGAAGCGGTGGAGAGGAGATGGGGAAGACAGAAAATTTGTGTTTAATACACTTTCTCTCTCTCTCTCTCTCTCTCTCTCTCTCTCTCTCTCTCTCTCTCTCTCGCTCTCTCTCCCTCTCTGCTTTTGACTCTATCTGACGCTCTCTCTCACACTCACTCTCTCTCTCTCTCTCTCTCTCTCTCTCTCTCTCTGTCTCTCTGCCTGTCTCACAGCCCTGTGTGGTGGCCAGTACTCGGGCCTGGAGGGAGTCGTGCTGTCCCCTGGCTATCCTGGAAACTACAGCGGTGGAAGAACGTGTCTCTACTCTGTGGTCGTGCCCAATGATTATGGTAGGCATAAACTTTCAAAGTCAGATGGATACTGTAACAAATGATTAAGGTCAGGAGACAGGTTGGGAGGACTCAGACAGGGGTTTTTATTCCTAACATAACTCAAAATCAGCTTTTCAGCCTTGAACTTGGAATCAGCTGTCTCATTCTCATCGCGGGTTTCTCGCGTGCTCTCCTCCACTCCCCTTTAATGCCTCACACTCTACACATACACACACACACACACAGACACACACACACAGACACACACACACACACACACACACACACACACACACACACACACACACACACATAGTGGGGGAGAGACAAAAGGCAGATAGACTCATGAACTAAGGAGCAGGTGCGGGTGCTCACCTTTTCTGCCGCTCCCGGCTCCGTCTCCCATTTCCAGATCCTTCCAGATCATGCACCCGCTTTCACAGATATGTTTACCAGCACTAATTCACACCAGTGGTACTGATTAACCTATATAACTGTATGTTTGAAATTCTCATATCCTGGATACCATTATGTGCCAAGTAGCAATAAAAAAACCATGTATTCTGGACTTGATTACACCATCACTTCATTACAATCATTCGCACTCGATATCTAATTGCCAAAAATAGCTTTAAAAAACAGCACATTGTAAGAAATAATATGCATGAACAGTCCAGCAAAGGTACCAAAGATTTTCTTTCTTTCATTTTTTCACTTCTAGTTTTACTTCCAATAATATGAAACAAAATGCAAGAAAAATTCTGACATTATTATTAGGATTGCCTATATAAAGAAATTTATACTATGTACTAAAATAGTCATCATAAAATCCCGAAAGAAGAATGAATCATCTCCAGAGTACACAATATAAGTGCTAGAGTTAGTTAACAGTGAAAACAGGTCAGCGACTCACTGCTTAGTCAGTCTTTATTCACTTTTACATCATTCAGATTCGGGCCTGAAGTTTCTGTGAGCTGTGCATGTGCTTTAACATTGAAAATGACCTGCATTGCTGAAAATCTTCATATTGTATCTTACAGCATCGCGCTCCGTTTCTCCCTCCCTCTGTCTGATGAAGAGAGTAAATGAGAACTCAGTAGCTGCTGGAGGGTTTGTGAATGCAGTCATAGCTCATTTCACACCAGCAGGTGCTACTTGACCACAGGACACTGTTGTTTGTGTCATAAAAGGTAGAGGTCATTTGGGTGAATCGGAGAGCCCTGCGGCATCACAGCATCATTGGATTCAAACAGGAACATATTTTCACCCGGCTGAGGCACAAATTGTAGAAATTGACATATTTATGGCACATTCGTGGGCATAGTCTGACAGGTTTGAATGACACGAAACACATGGAATGTGTTGCCATGAATCACGTGGCTTTATATGTTTTTTTTTGTTTGTAGGTGTGTTGAGTCATGAATCCAAAGGTTTCTTTACAAGTTCCTCTGTCAAAAATATGATTTATTTTTTCTTCACCTCATCTGCCTTTCTCTCTCCCTCCACATCTGCTCTTGCTAGTGGTGTTCAGCCAGTTTGCCTTCTTCCAGACGGCTTTGAATGACGTGGTGGAAGTTTATGATGGACCAACACAACATGCCCGAGTATTGAGCTCACTCTCAGGATCTCACTCAGGTCAGCTCAAAAACACTGGAAAGTAAAAACTCATGGAGTTTATATATTTCATATGTTACATTGGCCCCATGTGATTTAATTGAATAGGATTCACACAATTTATACATCTAACACAAATTTTACATCTCACAAGATTTCAGCATGCATTTTCAAAGAACTGAATAAATTCAAACTCCACACACACACACACACACACACACACAGGGGATCAAACCCTGACATAGCATTCTGCAATACCTATATTACCTCTGCACTAATCTGCTGCACAGGTTTATATAGTAATTTTTTATGTAGTAAATTTATTACTATAGTTATAGTTCCCAAGAGTGCCACCGTCCTTGTGAGATTTCACAATATAATTGGCCTGTGTTAATACTACGTGAATTGGCCACACACACTCTACATAATTCAATCTAGTAATTAGAACCTTGTTTAAGTTTATTGCTTATTGCTTATGATTTCATGAAATCATGTTTTGATGAGAAACTTAATAGTTTTATCTAAACTATGTGTAATATGTTCTTAAATCCGACTGACCACATATTCTGTTTTCTTTCATGTACCCCTACCACTTGACAACCCATTGCTAATACTAGGCGTATTCAACTAAAATTTTATTCAGTTACTTACAAATGACAATTGACCATATAAGCAACTAATATGAATGGTGACGACATGCACCTTTTTATGCTTAACCATAAATTATTATTTCATGTCTACATTTGTTTCGCAGTGCCATGGACTCTGAATAGACACAGATTAGACATATTCATATTTAATCTATTGAGGGGAGAATACTGTGCCTTTCTGTCCATATAATTTTTTTTTGCTTTTTTTTGTTTCACTTCAGCTGAATAGTTGGCTACAAAAGAGGATCTGCTACAGAAGCCTTGCTGCTTCCTGTTTAGAGTTGTTGAACTGTGCTTAGTTGATTTTTTTCTAGTAATTCTGCGCAGTTCACTGAGATATTTTTACTGGGTCCATGGCCGGCAGACCCCTGGCCTATACACTGTCTGTCTCTCTCTCTCTCTCTCTCTCTCTCTCTCTCTCTCTCTCTCACTCTCTCTTGCTAGTCACAAATATGATTATATTTTTACAGAGTATAAGTCAGTGTGAAAATTCATAGTTTCAAAATAAAGACACATTTCAAGAGTTTGTATATATTTCATGGTTCTATGAAACCCTGCTGCTGTTTTCAACAGTGTTTCTGTTGCTATTTGAAATAATTGATGTAAAGCCTGTTAATCTTTACTCTCTGGGTCTTTTTACCCACAGCAATAACTGTGGAAATTCTTAATTATAGGAGTGCACTTTAGCCGAGAGGTGGAAAACACTGAGTTTCAGTATTTAACGTAACAGACTTAATGACTCATAAAGGCAGAGTTAAACAGGCAGAGTAATGCAGAAAGCTTTTAATGTGGAAAATAAACTTTCTCTTACATTACCTTGTTAAAGTCAGCAATGTTACACACTTGGCACACCTAAGTGTTTTTCTTCCTGAGAGTCTGCTTGTCCCTTGTAACATTTCCTACGCATGCAGCTTTCATGCTGGACTTCCTGCAATCTATTGTGTCTAGATTAGCATAAAGAACACTGACTGCATATTCACAGAGGACATCTAGAGTCAAGTACACACTCTGCCATGGGCATGAGTCAAAATTGGTATAAAGTGTATGGAGACTGTGAAAATGTGCTTACTCTGTCATGCATAGTAAACAAAAGTGTTGTGTGGGTTGCCAATGAAGAAAATATTTCTGTCAGGTCTTGTATATTTGTTGAATATCAGGAAAAACATCAAATACTGGCATCAGTGACAGCTATTTCTGCAGTCGCTTGTCAGGCAGCTTTACTTACCTATAACAAAATATGAAATACTACACAATCTATTTTACACTACACTTGCTTAGCAAATATGAACTATGTACAGGAAGGAGCTACCATCCGAGGTGGTATCACTGCCTAGCGATTAAAGTTCGTCACACTAAGGATTTCAGTGTCAGTCTGGTACTGCAGCAGTGGCGATAATAATAGGATGGTGAGAAATAAACTGCAGGTGTAAATAAATAAGCAGTCAGGGCTTCCCTACACCTTGCTCCGGTCCAGATTATTAGCTGCCAGTCTGACAGCTGCTCATGGCTCCGTGTTCTAATAACTACCCAGCATGCCCCAGGCTCATTTGGTGGTGCTGCTGCAACTCAAGCACAATGTCATGACTGAACATGGTACGTCATGTTTTCATCTGTGATCTTTCAGTCAATACTAAATGCAGGCTCAGCAAAATTACCAGTGAGCCCCAGGGAACTGTGGGTAGACGTTAATTCTCTATGCACCCATATCATCCTCACACACCCACACACACTTTGAAACACAAAGCTTATGCTGAATAATGAGATAAACAGGTAACTCAGAGAATAAGGATGAAAGGATGTAAGGATGAAAGATGTAATGCATAAATTTGTGTCCAGAAAGATTTCCTCAGCCACAGAAAATTGATTTCATGGCAAGGAAAAATGAACTGCTTGTGGTTGAAGGGAAGGTATTTTCGAGTTATGAGAGAAGGTGATTTGTTTACCCTAGCCTCATAATAATTATTATGATATTTGATTTCTTTGCTTCACTTCACAGTCTTTTTCTTCTCCCATCAAATTATATCTTCCTGCAAAAGTTTTTGCATTTGAGCCTTAATGATTTCAGAACACTGTCAGATTTTTTAAAAATATGTTTAATTAAATAAAAAGGCAAATAAATATATATATGTGTGTGTGTGTGTGTGTGTGTGTGTGTGTGTGTGTGTGTGTGTGTATGTGTGTGTGTGTGCATAGTGGGTGGGTGTTGTTGTGACCGAATTCTGGCAAACAGCCCAAAAAAAGACAAGAACTTGCATTTTCACCAAAATTTCATAATTGTGTTTTGGTGAAATTTCAAGAAACCATAAACATGCTAATATGAGGATGTTTATATTAACATTTTGTTACAAAAATTACAGATTAAATGAAGGTCTGGTTATCATGCAGTATTAAACATGCCCTTGTGTCATCTTAGATGACTCTAAATCTGTGACTCTAAACACTAAAAATGATCACTTCTTATGCAGGTGAGTCTCTGCCACTGGCCACCTCCAACCAGATCTTAATCCGCTTCACCTCTAAAGGACAGTCCTCATCCAGAGGCTTTCACCTCGTCTACCAAGGTAATGATGAGACTTTTGACTGCTGTTCATGTTGCTGCTTTATCAGATCTACCACCCAGATGCTAGAGACTATCCTCACCATCCATTTTTTAGGACTGCAGGCCCCAAAGTGCGGGAAAAAGCTGAATAATTTAAACATGCTCTTACCAACCTATCCATACACACACACACACACACACACACACACACACACACACACACACACACACACACACATTAACAAATGACACAGTGAATGTAGTGGCTGCTTTTGGGGCTTTCCTCGCAGTATGGCTCCACATTCTTTCTATCTCTATAACAGATAACTTGGCTTTTACTGTCTGAGATGGTATTATTGTACTGTTTCTCTGCTCCACAGTGCTTCCTGAACATCCCCTACACACATTTTACATCACCACTTAGTCTTTGGGTGGATGTGCGTAAGCCTTTAATGAGGAGTCCACAAAAAAGTGTATATTAAAATAAATTAATTATATAGAATAGAAAGAGCAAGTCAAATTCATAATCTTTCTTTTGTATCCAGCTGGATTGATCTATATCCATCTAAATTTATTCCAGTGAGCTGTTTAGTTTCTGTGTTTGTTCAGAATTATGCAGATTAGAAAGAATAAATCTGGTTGATATCTTAGCGACATCCTCAAGTGTGCTTTAGACATTTCACTTCAACAACAGAAACTGAACTATTCATGATTATTATGTAAGGAATAAAACATGATGATTTGCCATCAACATTTTCACATTATTTATTTAATATAGGGACAAAACTTTTTTCCCTATTTATAATTACATTTAATGTTGCAGAACATCTGTAAAACAAATAATTTTTTGTTACCGCATATGCTATTTCTCTCAAAATCCTCATTTTGTTTTCTTTCTTGAAGGTAATAAGACAAAAAAATGGAGCATGTGGTGCTATTGGGAAAACCAGGAATTTTTACGTGTTACTTATCTTATTTTGCCTCTGTCCCAACTTTTTTTGAGTGTGTTGTAAGCAGCAGTTTGTAAATTTGGTTATATTTAACAAATAGAATTAAGCTCATCAGTGAAAACACTGAAAATCTTTTATTTGTACTTTTATCTGTTGAATAAAGGTTCCAGAGAATTAACAAATTACAGATTTTTATTGCATTTTTAGAAAGTGTCCCAACTGTTCTGGAAATGGGGTTTGTAATACTAGTACTAATTAATATACATTAATATGCCAGCACTACTCTGAGAGCTTCTGTTAAATAAAATTAACCACAACTTCTGACCATTTATAGAATTTAGTCATGTTATAGTATGAAATGTTCAGGTTTAGGGCCCAAGGAAAAAACTCAATACCCAGTATTGTTGCAAATAAATGTTTTTTTTAAAAAGGAGGTGTGTGTGTGGGGGGGGAACAGCAATAAAAAGTCATTTAAAGCTACAGGTCATGTGTTTATTTATTTACCTGTTTACCTATATATTTACTTATTTATTGATTTGTATATATTACATTTTTTTCACACAGTCATTTCTCAGTATTGTAAGCTGCATAATGTTCTTTTGTTTCTCCTAGCTGTCCCAAGAACAAGTGCAACTCAGTGCAGCTCAGTTCCAGAGCCCAGGCACGGGAGACGCACAGGAAACAACTTTGCTGTAGGAGCTGTGGTGCGATTTGAATGTAATGCAGGCTACGTGCTGGAAGGCCCCAGTGCCATCGAATGCCTGACAGTGCCTAATGCCCTGGCACAGTGGAACAACACCATCCCCAGCTGCATAGGTGAGAAAACATCCGTGGGGCTAGCACTGGTTTCATCCAGACTGCACACATGTACAGCCCCAGGCACTTGCACTCAGAGTTAGGTGTCCTGCTGAGTGTACAGAATGTTGTGTCTGTTGAAAATGCAGTGCTATTTTAATGCACATTCTTCATATAACTTGCATTTAGACATTTCTTGATCTTGCAGATTTTGTCAGTGTAGGATTCTCAGCAAGTCTAATATGCTATACAGTACTTTCAGGCTGTCCACTTTATTGTCACTGTTATTTTTATATGACATACTATGGTTTCTTAATACGTAAAAGAGGGATCAGTGATTATAAGTCAGCACTTTTTGTTTGTGCAATATTTGTTTAAGTGGCCTTCATGTTCTAGCTGCAAGTAATAAAGCTTAAAATAACTATTATCTTAGAGGAAAAACACAGGTCACTGGCGCCCCAGGCTCTGTGAATGTGAAGAAAAAAACTGATGTTGTACATCAACCAAACAGGACAGGGTACATCTCTACATAGCTGTCAGTCAGCATCTCTACATACCCGTCAACCTGAGAATACACAGCACATAGATGGATGCTGGTAGCATTAATGCCATGTAACAAGTTACAAACTCTGCTTTATATATGCATGGATTTGGAGACTCAGTAGTCTGCATTTAGAATTTAAAATTTCATTTGGTATTTTCTTAAAATGAACAACCATACTTGTGAACTCAGGAACACCAAAAGGCCCAGAAGACCATGGAATACAACTGTCGTTTATTACAGAAGACTTCTTTCCCTGGTGACAGTTGGCCAGATCAAGAGCACTCCCCAGGAGGAAGACATGTCTGTGTCAAAGTCAACGATCAAGACAAAACTTCACTAGAGTAAATACACTTTATCACAAGATGTAATCCACTGGCAAGCCTCAAAAACAGGAAGACCAGATTAGGATTTGCCAAAAACCTCTTTAAAAATGTCAATGCAGTTCTGGAACAAGATTCTACAGATGACACAAAGATCAACTTGTACCAGAACGATGGAAAGAGAAGAGTATGGAGAAGGAACTGCTCATGATCTGAAGCATACAATCTCATCTTATGCCACGAGCACATATGGCTGCCAGTGGAACTCATTTCCTTGTATTTATTGGTCATGTGGCTGCTGACAAAAGCAGCACAATGAATTCTAAAGTGTACAGGTCTATACTATCTCCTTACACTCAGCTGAATGCTTCAGAACTGATTGGATGATGCATCAGAGTGTAGGCAGACAATGAACCAAAGCATATATCAAATGCAACTTTTCGACCTTTTTAGAGACAAAAGTATAAAAAGTGTTGTAACTCATGTACCATTCACCTGATTTGGTGTAAAAAGCCTTGAAATCAAAGCTGAAATTCTGCACTTTGACCTCATATTTCTTAATTAGTTTTAAATATATTGGGATAGACAGCTAAAACAACAGTGCCGGATATGTCCAAATATTTATTGACCTGAATGTAGAACCTGGTTTTTGTACGGTAGTGACATTTTAACAAAGAAAACTATTGATGCTAGTTGATTTTGTCCATCCATCCATTATCTTCCGCTTTATCCCACTAGTCGGGGTCACGGCGGGGGCTGGAGCCAATCCCAGTGTCTTCGGGCGAAGGCGGGGTACACCATGGACAGGTCGCCAGTTCGTCGCATGGCCAACACACACTCACGCACACATTCACACCTACGGGCAATTTAGAGTGACCGAGGACCGGGAATCGAACCCAGATCGTCTTGCTGTGAGGTGATAGTGCTAACCACTACACAGGTTCGATTCCCGGTCCGGGCCGTTCTGTGTGGCGTTTGCATGTTCTCCCCGTGCTTGTGTAGGTTTCCTCCGGGTACTCCGGTTTCCTCCCACAGTCCAAAGACAAGCATGTTAGGTTGATCGGCGTGAGTGTGTGTTGGCATGCGATGGACTGGCGACCTGTCCATGGTGTACCCCGCCTTTGCCCGATGACACTGAGATAATGAATGAATGAATGAATGGTCTTGGGTGGCCCCGGCCACAATCTAGAGCAGGCTGTAACTCCAAAATGTCTCGAACAGTCCACATTTTCTTCTTTTCAGTCATTTGAGCAAAGAATTTGAGTATAAATAGAGTACTACCTTGTTTACTTTCTGTTCTGAACACAATCCTCACACTAACAGTATGTGCCATTTAGGATCCAGTTTAAGTCACCAACATTTTGTGTTAGGTTATATGATAATAAATAAGGAACAACTATTAAATTAAAGATCAAATAGCAAATGTGACATACACAGTCAGGGTGAAAATCAATCAAAACAATATTTATGCACTTTGAATGAATTAACTATTCAATGAACCTTCTTAATGAGTCTGTTTTAAAAAATATCTTAGCAGTTGTTGTAAGCCAATAATTTAAAATGTTGCACTGCCATTGCAGCATCTCTTACAGCATACATTATTCAATGTTCTCGTTTTGATAATGAGCAAATTTCAGAATCACAGGGAATGGTTAGAAATTTTCTGTGTAACTAACATTTCATTTTCCATGAAATAAATACCTATTTACCTAAAAGTATGCTTTTTATTCTAAACTCAAATATATAAACCAAACTAATCTATGAATGTATTCCGTATCTTGCATTTGTGGTTTAGCATGTATGTTTGAAAATTTGAAATGGTCCACTGTAGCTGGCACACTTTTTCTCTGTGGCGCTCTGGGAGAGAAGCGATGGCAAATAGGCTTGAGGGTTCTCCTCCTGAGAGGAGCCTGTCTCACACACCTTCCCCTGCCTGCCTAACAAGCTTGCCATGTCCTCCAGCACTTTGCACACACTCCACACACACACTGTGGTGCAGGTGCCACTGCAGGTACACTGTGCACTGATATGCAGACACACTCATACTACAGATGCTTATCTGTGCACTCCACTACAGCTACCAGATGTTTGGCCACGGGAGCTCCAGCAGAGAAGCCACTACCTGTGTGTTCTTTCTGCATTTACTTATAATGGCGTTTTGTTGTTGTATTTCAGTTCCTTGTGGGGGAAATCTGACCCAGCGTACAGGCACCATTTTGTCTCCTGGATACCCTGAGCCCTACCTGAACAGCCTAAGCTGTGTGTGGAAAATCACTGTGCCCGAGGGGTCAGGGATACAGGTATGTCCTTCTACAAACAACAATACATCTCAAACTTTCAGTCAAAAAAGTAAATAAGAGATCTTGCCAAACTCAGATATTAGTAATTTCTCAGCTTTGAGTGTGAAAGATTGTGATCCATTTTGATTTAGCCATACCTGACAATCAAGCCTGTTCACTCAGCAGCCATTTTGGCAATGCTCCAGTCATACAAGACCAGGCTCATATCTACTTTAATGGGGAAGGATTCATAAATCTGAAACCTATGGTGTAAATAATAAATGTGGTCTGCTCTTTGACTCCAATAACCCAAAATATATTTTTCAGGTTGCTCTGGACACATGCATGTTTTTCCATAACAAGCACGACTAATTCTTGATGGCACTTGATTAACAGTTATTTAAATGCCATCAGAGCAGAATGTAGGCTAAATCCCAAATGCCCAGAAAGTTCAATTCAATTCAATTCAATTTTATTTCTAAAGCTAATTTCACATGCCGCAAGATGGAGTCTCCTATAACCAGAGCTCTTTCAGGTTTGTCAGTGGGTGCTTCACTAAGGAGAGCAAACCTGTTGGACACGTGAAGCGGAGAGGAGTGGTGCTCCCGTGGGCGAGC
>JAOVVH010000036.1:9359080-9370046 GCA_028566435.1 Scorpiodoras heckelii | reverse complement strand
CTTTCATTTGTTCATTTTCATAGCATTTTTATTTATTATTACTTTTGTCAGATTCAAGTTATTTCTGTGACCATTGTGGGGTTTTCTTTCATTAACCAAGGGGTACCAACAATTTTGTCCATGTGTGTAATCCTTGCAGTTTGAAGTTCTATCAAGTCTGTGCAGATTAATCAACAATTTCAGATAAATCAGAATTGAGAATTCAACAGAGCTGTGGTGCATTAGTCCTCTCATCACATGCTAAAAAATTCGGCAGAAAGTCACATTAATGACCTTCACATGTGACATGTCAGTTATACTCCTTGGTAAATTACAGTTCTATTCAGGAAATATGTATGGGAAATGATTCACCTTTATAACTAAGCAGGCTAATGGAAAAATGAAGCATCAATTCTTCAGACAGCAAGGATACAAGTGTTATAGACACTAAACAGTAATTTTTCACAGCTCCTGTGCCTCAAGTCAAAATGTCTTGAGCCCAGCACCTGCAAAAGCTTATTCCATTTCCAAAAGGAATAAACACACACACACACACACACACACACACAAACACACAGAGTAATGTATCATGCTATTCTTGTGAGGACTTTCCATTAGCATAATTATTATTGCAACTATTTAATGCTAACCCTAACCCTAACATTAACCTTAGTATTTGTGCATTTGTTTTTATTTTTGTTAAAAACTATAACAAAAGAAAACAATTTTCCACATGAGGACCAGCAAAAGGTCACAACAAGGTAAAAAATATCAGACATTCCTATAGAAAAAACAAAGTATACACACACTCGCACCTTGAACAGAGCCCAACATGTCAGGGGTTTTGCTTTTAGAGCTGGAGAGTTGGCGGTGGAGGTTGTACACAGGCTTAGCTGCTGGCTTTCTCGTATAACATTTAAAAAGAACAAATGTTGCAGTGATCTCTACAGTAGGTCAGGATTCAGCATTGATCTTTTAATGAATCTATTCCTCATGCTTTAAATCCCATTACATAAAAGCTTTTTTATTGCTACTTAAAAACTAGACTGTCTTATCTAAACTCAGTATTCTAGAAATTACTGTTGCTCTGCCTGTGTGACTCAGTTTCCCTTGCAGGGCTACAGATTTTCATATGTGTCTATAAGTAGCCTAACTCTCTCTCTTTCTCTGCTCCTCCCAGTAATGTGTCCAATGAATGAGGTGCTGACAGCCTCTACAGGAGTGATTTTGAGTCAGTCTCCAGGCAACGGCTTCCCTCACTTTGAGTCCTGCTCCTGGGTAGTGAAGGTGGAGCCAGGCTACAACATCTCCTTTACTATTGAACACTTTCAGACCAGCAGACAGTTTGATGAGCTTGAAATCTTTGATGGTGAGTGTTTTAAATGGGGTTCAATCCTGACAGTTGTGATATCTTCTTCCTCTTCTTCTTCTTCTTCTTCTTCTTCTTCTTCTTCTTCTTCTTCTTCTTCTTCTTCTTCTTCTTCTTCTTCTTCTTCCTCTTCTTCTTCTTCTTCTTTTTCTTCTTCTTCCTCTTCTTCTTCTTCCTCCAAAATCAATGATTTTAAATTTAAGACAGAACAAAGGTCATGTGATAATATTCCTACAGACAGTCCTCTTATACCGCAGTCATTTGCCTAAGATTACGTTATTTAAAATGTATTAACAAACAGCACGCATTACTTCTGAACAATTTACAGTTGCATTTAATATCATGGAACATCTGCAAGACAAACTTAGTTTCTGTTACCACTTAAGTTATAACTAGTGAAGTCATTCATTTACCAGTGTCTGTTTTTCTCTCTTGAAGTTAATGAGACAACATAAAATAAGCACAAAATAAAACAGAAGACAGAAAGCACAAAGTCATCTGTCTTGAAGTCTTTGCTGTGGTGCTGTGACAGAAACTGACTTTTACAATTAACCCCTACATCAGTCATATCAGTACTTGCAGGTTTTCTTTTTAATAACATCACAGTTTGTAATCTGTTGTTAGCCTTAGATTGTGTGCAGCATCAGATATACAAGTTCCTATGTGTAAGTAGAAATAATAACCTATTAGTACAAGCATATTTATATAAGCATATCATTTGAGTTACATCTGGTATTATTGTAAGAGCTGTGCTGTTATTGAAAAATAATCAACACTTTCAGATTCATTAATTCAATGGCACTATTGTTTAAAAGCCAGTTAGCAAAAACATAAACCAAAGTTCTTCATAAGTAGCAAATATCCAGTCTAACAGTGGATAATGGTACTGTACGTACAGGACATACAATAAAGTACCAGAAAAATATTCTATATATAATATTTGGTAGGTCCCCAACAGGATCTTGGACGGAACGTTGCATAGTCCTGACACTGATGTTTGTTGAGGCCCCAGCATCGTATCCTGATGTTGCTTGAGGCAGTGCTGTACGCCTATCATGTGAAACGATTCTTACAAGCCGAGGCAGGTCACGTTCACCCGGAGTATTTTTACGGCTACACTGCTGTCATAAGTTAGAGGTTTTTGCTGGAATTGTTGTAGTCACAGTACACCCCTGGAATACTCATACGTTGAAAATCCAAACTTTGCTTCTACCTCTGAAATGCTATGACCCATCTCACAAGCTCCAACTATTAAACCATGTTGAAAATTACAAAATTGTGATAACTTGCCATTCTCACAGCAGAAACAACTCTAGAAGCTTCCATAGATGCCTTTTGCTTTATATATGCACTAGTGGATGCAACCAATGATGTGCCATTGCTATGTATTTTGCATAGGCTCCAGTTTTTCTGGTACTTCAGTGTATAATAGTTCATAGTATAATAGTCCTAAAACACTACTGAATGACACATCCTAAGTTACTGATATTTTATCTGGTTTATTTAAATTTAAATCATTTGTCATCACTCAATAAATTAACAAAACTAAGATGCCAATTTATTGCATATTTTTGGGGCAGTGGTGTGCCTGTGACGTAAAAGAGACAGGTAGGACAGATGCATGCTTTTTCACACAGTCACACAATGACATTCAAAACTTGAAAAGGCAGTGGAAATTGCTTTAGTCTGTAAGAATGGTACAAGGGCAGCCAGTGGGTCATGGCCCACACTGTGGGTCAAAATGCTTCCATTTAAGGTGAGATTAGAAACTGGATTAGAGAGCCAAAAGGTCAGTGCACATACACAGAGGGTCGGCACATTGTGGACACCATTAACACAAGAAAAGATCACTGTTTAGTGGTGACAGAGGAAAAGATTCACAATTAACGTTCTTCTTTCTTTGTTCCTGTCTTCTTAGATTGTTTCAAATGTTTAAATGAATTGAGTGCATTTCTACCGATTTAGTGCTGTATTAGCTCTCTCTGACAATTGTAGAGTGCCTATAACTTTTACCTTGCCTCTGAAGCAACCTAAATTGAATTTGAAACACTTATTGTCTGTTTTTCTGTTCTGTTCTATTGTTACTAGTTTTCACATTTTATATGGATAGTTAGACATCAAAGCTATAAAATATCCAGGGTCAAAACAGCATTACTGAAATTTAAATGTATATGGAAGTGTGTTCCCATGGAGGCTTTTGTGCATAAATTTCTCATATGTTTTATCCTAGTCAGGTTCACAGTGGATCTAGTGCCTATCCCAGGATGCCAATAGATGCCAATCTATTGCACCACACACACACACACACACACACACACACATTCATGCAGTCATTCTCTCCCAGAGGAAATTTATTCTAACTGCTTCATGTTTTTGAGAAATGGATGGAAACCAGGTAACTCAGAGGAAACCTCACATACAGTAACCTGGGTTTGGGATTGAACCGAAGACCCCGAGGCTCGTTTTTTATGTTTTTTGCACATTTGTGCCCACCACAGCGTGCAAAACATATCTGACTGTCTGTAAACAGACCATCTGATAATCCCGAGACTAATTTGTTTAATGTCAGGTGTCATTATGCGACAGGGAACAGAGATGACTCAGTTTCATACAACCCAAAATTAATTTGTCTTAGGTTTGTAATATACTGCATATTTGGGATAATAAGAGTCAACTGACTTGAAAACCTAACTCCCCAAAAACCGAACTCTATCATTTCAAGAAATGATAAAACAGTTTTTGTAGTTGACACTGGTGTAAACATGTTTGTGTATAGAATGTGTGAGCTTTTGAGGCTGTAGATGTGATAATACTCAAGTCTGCATACAAGCACATCTAACTATCCTTGCGATGGCTAAGTATGCATCTATTATATCCATTTTTATGTCATTATAAATGCAGCTACGTAATGTTGTATCTACACCTAAAACTAAACTTAACCTCATTAATCAAAAGAAGCCTTTTGTCTGTTTTAGATCATGTATACATATGTATAGACGTATGTAAGGAAAAACCAGTGGCTCTTTTATGCTTTATTTATTTTGCTGGCATGTTTTGCCTCCACTTGTCCCCTTATAATGAAGAAGTGTAACTTAATACAACATTCCTCTAACTGATCACTTAACTGGGCACCCTACAATGACTAGTCATTAATATGCAGATGACTCTGCATCCTCACACATCCATGGGGCACGCAAGCTCACTGAATGGTTTGAAGAAAATATTAATGATGTAAATCATAAGCATCACACTTATCAGATATCAACTCTGTTAAACACTTATGTCAGATTTTGGAGCCGTGTGTTAGACAGTACTCTCCACCACCATCATCAAAACTGATTGAAAACCTTTATGGGAACAGTGTTCATCACACCAGATTAATTAGGAGACACTCCAGACCACTGCTCCCCCTCACAATACCCAAAAGCTCTGTGACAACTGTAGAGATCTTCAAGTTCCTGGGATCTACAATTTCCAAAGACCTGAAGACCAACAAAAACTCCATCCTCAAAAAGGCCCAGCAGAGGATGTATTTTCTGCAGCAATTGAGGAATTATCGTCTGCCACAGAAGCTGTTCCGACAGTTCGACACTGCAGTCGTTGAACCATGTCCACTTCCATCATGATCTGGTTTGGAGCAGCCACAAAACAAAGCAGGAATAGACTGCAGAGAATAGTTAGGAAAGATAAGAATGTTACTGGTGCTCCCCTGCCCAACCTTTGAGACTTCAAGAACCAGGAAACTTCAAGAACTAGGAAAGGGGCAGAGAAAATCATCACAGATTCCTCTCACTCTGCACATTACCTTTTTCAACTTGTCCCCTCCGACAGGCGCTACACAAACTACACAAAAACTACCCCACACAAGCAGTTACTTTCACACTCATAAATCACACTCATAAATAACTGATCAACAACACTGTACTGTACAAATACTCATACATCACAAATTCATTCCCAGACATGTTGCACACTGTTGTTTGCACTACAACAAACCTTGCACCTTATGTATATTTATTCTATATTGAATATTGTCTTTAAATTATATGTACACTATTTGCTTACTACGTGTACTCTAGAGAGACACCCACGACCAGAACCAATTGCCTTGTGTGTGTAAACATTTTTGGCCAAATAAATGTGATTCTGATTCTAGAGACTTGTTGAATCTATATTAAGACACATTGAAGCTGTTACATTTACATTTATGGCATTTGGCAGACTCCCTTATCCAGAGTGACTTACATTCATCTCATTTATAGAAGTGAGCAGTTGTGGGTTAAGGATCTTGCTCAGGGGCCCAATAGTGGTAGTTTGATGGTGCTGGGACCGTCCAATCAGTAGTCCAGTGTCTTGACAACTGAGTTACCACTGCCTGCTGTTCTGCTGGAGTGTTCCAGACCAATACATTACTAACACACTTAACATGAGTTTTCCTGTAATTTGTCACCCACAGTTTTTGTAATTAAATAAAAAATAAATAGATAGATAGATAGATAGATAGATAGATAGATAGATAGATAGATAGATAGATTCAAAAACATTTTGTTGGTTCCTTGTGGGGACAAGCCAAATGTCAAAACACACTCCACCTGTTTAGAGCTTATAGCTACTGAGGATTAATGACTTGCAACATTTACCTGGTACAAATGAGTCTGAATGATCTACTACTGAAATGCTCTTTGGATCAAATTGTATCAAGTGAAGGATTTTATGCTGCTGTCTGTTTTACATTGATTTCACATAATTATTTGTATTCAAGCTACACTGTGTGTGTATGTGTGCATGTGTGCATCCTGCTTAAAACCAGAGCATGAATGATCTATGGACTGCATTTCTTACAGAAGTGAAAGTGAAGAAATTTAGAGCTGGAATGCTTACCAGTGATTGCAGCATTGAAAATTTTGCTGAGCTGAGGAGTTAGCGACTTCTATCGTACAGTGCCAAATTTATCATATAGTGCCAAATATAACCTGCCAGAGAGGTCTAGTTCCAGAAATTCTTAATTTTACACATACACACAAAGCTAGAGGAAAATCCAGCGATTTAGAGGTAACTGTGAATTGTGTGTGGACTTCTTGTGTCGATCTGAAAGTGTCCTTGCAGATGGTGTGATAAAGGTTCCATGATGCTAAACGTATAGGAGTATACATTTTATTTCTCTTATTACATTTTGTGTATTAAAATGTAGAGCTGCAGTTAATTAAACTGTGAAACTGCTTGTGGTTTGGTATATGTAGCGAATGTCCAACGTGCACATTTATACCATAGCCACAAAAAACACTCATTTTCCTTTTAGCTGACAGGTGTGTATTAATATATCAGGACACCGCTGAAGCAGATCCAGTTTTAATTACAGTTATAAATCACTGCTCTTGATAATATTTTTGCATTCAAATGGAACTCATAAATTAGTGCTTTCGACTTAGAAATGTGAACACACCCTCTCTTGCCATTCAATTGGTTATAGTCACGAAAACTCTGTTGCTTAGTAACAGGAAATTGTGGACACTGACTGTAAAATGCCTTATGTTTGAGGCTAAAGATTTAGCTAGCTGTCACATAGAAGTTTAAGTCTTTTACGTATATGTGTAAAGCATAAAGGCAGAATAATAGTACAGGCATGGCAAAATTAGCAGGCGTTTCTCTCAGATATGTGGATAAATTACTAGGAAAAGGCTTTATCTGACTAAAATTATATTGTAATTACACTTGGGCTTCATTCACTTACATGGCTCCACCATAGAGAAAAATCAACAAGCTGCTATCAGGAAATTTAGACTTTTAAAGTGAATGCCACAAGTGCAGGCTGTTCATTTAGAGTATTCCCATAAACACAAGAAGCAGAACATTTGAACTCAGCATATCAGCATGTTGAGATATAATCATGGCCACAAATATTAATAACAGTTCAGGTTATGCTGTATTCATGGTATGCTATCACCTTCACTAGTTTAACATCATTCTGAAATGATAAGTAAAACACAAATCATGCTTTTAATTGCTGTTAAGTGGTCACGGTATAAACACCTTTATACCACAGCGCTGTCCAATTTTCAAATCTGAATATGTGTTAGGCTATTTACCAAAGAAAAACTTACTGTATAAGCATTGATAAGGATAATTGTTCTCTATATATAATTATATAGCATTTGTGGAAGGAGTCTCCTGTGTCAAGACTTTGTGCTTTCTCGTTTCTTGGTAACAAGACAAACTGCACTTTTTCTGTTTTCCTGTTTTGTTTTTGTTTTTTCTTTAGGAGAGCGAAAAACATTCCTATAACATAACAGGAACCAGCTTGTGAACTAATTTATGTAAATATAAATGGACATGATCCTGCTGTTGTACTTAATGGGAATAAACCACTCTGGAAATTGCTATTATAGTAAAATAATCAGCTTCAGACTTTACCCCATCATTGATTAATGTCCTATACTGTAACAGCACACCCCATCATGTTTTATTTCTTTTACTAAATGTGTGCTGATATGTTCTAATATCTAAAATATAACAGGTTTGAAGGTGGAAACTCCAGTTTACTTTGACCTTTTACATAAATCCTAGAATAGATTTCTTATTCTCAGAATTACTATATTTTGGTGCTATACTATATTTAAGTGCTAAAAGCCAAGATAAAAAAAATATGATAAAGGGTTGCCATCTATTCAGAAGTAATCAAATCCAATTTTTTTTTAAGGTCCATCCAGACAGAGTCCTCTTCTCATCACTCTAAGCGGGAACTACTCAACCCCACTGAGCATCACCAGCTCTTCCAATAAAGTGTACCTGCACTGGTCGTTTGATCACACCACCAGCCACAAAGGCTTTCGTATCCGCTACTCAGGTGAGCTGTTGATGGCTATGATAATTGCTATTAATGTACATATCCATTTCTAATCCCCCAGACTAGAGATTTGGAGATTGCTAGTGGTGACACCTGCTGAATCCTGTATGATGTATTGTTGTGTAAATATTTAAAGCGGTTCCGTATGCTCCTTATCATCAGAAGGCTGATGATTATCAGTTTCAGAAGGATGATTAATTATCTGCTGCTCTCGCACAGTGGGACCAGTTCTCTCCTGCTGACAGCGTCTTTAGTTTTCTGCTCTCTTTTCATGCTTGATGGAGTTCTGATAGCCAGATCAGTGGCAGGCTGAGTTAGTGGCACCAGCATACAGGTTTACATCTTCAATATGGACCACCCTGCTGGAGTACCTTGGGAAGAAAACAGATGGCAACCCAGATTCAAAATGTTATACTGTTTGCTTTAATAATCCATCTTTTATCTCCACAGGCTGGCTGTCCATCACTAGTTTTAGCAAGTTCTTTTCTTTTTTGCACCTTTACTTCCAGTCATTCTTGTGCATTAATACATTAATGGTGAGTGACTGACTGTGAATAGTGTGTAAAAAAAAATTTTATCCTAAGGTGTTGAAAGGAAAGGTGAAAATGGAGAGATGGGATTGATAGCTAGATAGATTTTGCGACCAATGGGGAAAGGCATGAAGGTGACATTGAGATTTGTTTTTATTTTGATTTTATTGTACCTAAGGCCTCAGGCTTGAGCTCTTTTCTTCAGTGAAGGAATAAACCATGTCAGGAAGTACGGCAAATGGAGAGGCTGAAGGCTGTCTTAAGCCTCTACTTCTACTAAAAAAGTCAGAGACTGAGAGCCAAAGCCCCTCACAGCTGCCTCTCTAAGTCCAGCAGCATATAGAGTCCTACAATTTTACCACTCCATGGGGAGTTTTACTTAATGTTGAACAGTACAGTTGTAATTTCACAAATTGGTCCCATTTCCAAGATCCTACTCATTTTTGCTAATGGATGAGTGGTTCACTTGAGACCTTCGCATAGTCTGTCTTAACAGGGCAGTTTGTTGGAGAGCCATACCACTCATAAAATCTGAAGTAAAGCCTGGAGTGGACAAATCTTATCTTATTGTCTGTGGAATATGGGAGTTCTTGAATCCCAGAGGTTACAGATACAGCTCCCTGTATTGAATTAGCATTTTTATGGCAATGTAACATGGTAGCAGAGATTAAAAGTAATAGATGGGATGACTTTCTCTGCCCACTTCCTGTCAGTTACACTAATATTCTTCCTTCCATTCAATATTGCTTAATTTGCTTATGCTATCCATCTGAATTGCAGGTTAAATAATTTTAAAATCTGAGCTTATTATTCAGTTACTCATCTTAAAGCATATTACTGAATAGAATATATTGAGCAAGTCTTTGTGGCAGATAGACCTGCAAGGTGGGTTGTGAATGTTAAGTGGGTTAACTGTTCACTTTACCAGCAAAAAACACCGTGCTGTATTTTACTTTTTTGTGTGCATCTGTGTACATTACAGCAGCCTACTGCAGTACCCCTAACCCTCCAGTGAATGGCTCAGTGCACAGCCAAACAGGCACCAAACTGGGCAGTACATTGCGCTTCAGCTGTGACCAGGGCTTCCGCTTGATTGGCCAGAGCAGTGCCACCTGCACCCGCACCCCACAAGGCATCTTCCAGTGGAATGCTCCTGTGCCACTCTGCCAAGGTGGGTTAAATGCACTCAGAGACAATCGTTTAGTCTTAATACCAAGGTGTTTTTATTTAATAACTTATTTATTTAGTCTTGTTCCCTGTCTAATTCCCTTGATCCTCATTCAGTGTTTAAATCTATCCAAGTTGTACACTATTTTCCCACTTTTGTGTCTTATGCTTGAAGAAGCAATCAAAAGATATTTCACCTTAGATTGACACTGTAGTGATTTAGAATAATAGATTTATTGCACACACCTTGCTTTCTGTGAGAGAGAGAGAGAGAGAGAGAGTAAGGCAGTGTAAAGGCAAAATGAGGCAGGGATCATTTTTCTTTGTCCCGCTTTACAACAGCAACTCAAAACAGCAGGTGCTTCAAATCTATATACAGGTGTAATCTCACTTTTGGATCAAACTCATCATTATCCAACTGCTTGCAACTCCTGCTTGTACTGACAAGATGTTTTATAACTTGTGTGTGTGTGTCTATGCGTGTGTGTGTGCATGTGTGTGCATGTGTGTGTGTGTGTGTGTGTGTGTGTGTGTGTGTGTGTGTGTGTGTGTCTACATATGACACACAAAACCCAGATACAATTCAGTACTGCTCAACACAAAAAACAAAACACTCGACATAAACACAGATCTCCTTCTACCTCCCATGAACCTGCCAGTAGGTGGATTGGCTGCTCTAAATTATCCTAGAATGAGTGTGAATGGGTGTGTATGTGCCACTTTGTAATGGACTACTGTCCCATCCAGAATGTTTTTCCGCTTATCTACTTGTGTTCCCAGGATATCCACTGGATTCACCTTCACCCTGACCAGGATTATGTGCATAATGTTGATGATAATGAATTCATTAATGGTCTAAATTATATATATAGTAGGGGTGGGAATCTTTTACTATCTCACGATTCGATTCGATTCCGATTTTGGGGGTCACGCTTCGATCCAAAATCGATTTTCGATTCAAAGCGATTTTCGATTCAAAATCAATTTTCGATTCAAAACTATTTGATTCATAATGATTTCTGCTTCACTCTATAGGTGTGCAAAGGATCCTCATGATCTACTCCAGTCTGCTTTGCA
>JAOVVH010000036.1:9342930-9352981 GCA_028566435.1 Scorpiodoras heckelii | reverse complement strand
TTGTTCTACAGAATGAAATGTCTGAATGAGTGCTCATACAAGACTGGTGATTCCATACTTTTTGCCAGGGGTTGTAATGTCTAATTTCCAAGACTCCCTTGAAAAAGAGGTTTCTAATCTCACTGGGGTATTTCCTGGTTAAATAAAGTTTAAATAAATAAAAAAATAAAATGTCTTGTAGAGACAGCTCAGTCATAGCAGTCTGTTCCTGCTATAGTATATTCTAGACTTATGGCATATATGAGTCTATATGTATATTAGCATTGTATCTAGCCAAAGCTTTAGCACAAACGAACAACAGTACGTAGGAAGACCTGGTGTACCATCTTTGTGAGGCCTAAAGTACCAATCCTGTGAGGATTTTATGGATTGTTTAGGATTATCCAGGATTTTCCCCAGTCCCATGAGATTTGTATCTAGGAAATGCTGCTGTAAACAGAAGGTATGTTCGGTACTCATCCCGGTATTCTCAATCTCATGCTCATGCAGAAAGTCCTTCACCCGGGAGGAAGGGAGGTTTTTTCTTGCCACTATCACCTCTGTCTTGTTCATAATGGATCTTAATCTACAGCTTGGTTTCACTAAACAAATCAGAATAAATTTAATTAAACTGAATGAGTGAAAATGTGTGTGTTCCTTTTCATTCCTGGTCAAAAATGAAAAAAAAAAGTATCTCCATTTTTACTGTCTGTTAAATTGTGGTTTACATGGCAGCCTATGTATTAAAGCAGCAATGCTTGTTGACATTTTGTTATTTGTGATATTAAACATTTGTCTAGCATAAATCACATTAATGTTCTTGTAACTTTTAAACATGCTTTTTTGTTATCACATCATATAGGGTTTAAAGCCAAACTAATAGGGCATAACATAAAGTAGGGAACAAGTTGCTATGTTTAGGAAAACTTGAATAAAGAAAGAAAGAAGAAGAAGAAGGAGGAAAGAATTAGGTGTTGAAAAGTTGGCCCTGATTAAGCAATGTAATGGAAATGTTTTATGACAGAGGGATACATAGTAACCAGATATCTTCCAGTCAGGCAAATGAGCCTACACATATGAGTGAGGTTTATTGAAGTATGTGCAAATTCACTTAGACATCCTACATTTATTTCATTGCATATGTTCACGGCACAACCTGTCATTTGCCTTGTGAATTACACACCGAGTGACTTAATGGAAATAAATATCCCTACCCTTGCTATGCAGGTCATGATTTGTGGGTCTCCACATATTTGTGAAAGTAGCTAAAAGTAGTGAACAAATCACCAGGTTGTGAGAGGAGGTAGAGTGGCGCAGGTGCTACCCCTGACAAACACCAGTAAGCCGGTTACCTGCTCAGCAAAAGGGCATATTCCCATAAAATGGCCCCATCTGTCTGTACTTTCTCATGTCTCTATCGTTGTGTCAATGCAGTATAAATGACGTGAGTGCCCCCTTACCCATGTGTAAGTGCAGGACAAATTGCTTGTTGACGATATCTGTCATGCATTTTAATGGCAGCTACACTGCCGGGGCTTGTTTTTTTCCCTGCTCTTCCTCATCCTCCGCAGTGTCAGTCTCTTATGTTAGATTGATTATGACATTTGCTCCAATGCCATCTGATGTGGCACAGTTGGTATCAGGAAGCAGGGGATTTTTGGGACAGGTGGGTGCACAGGGCACAGATTGATTAGGGAGAAGCACACAGCAATTCCTTTCTCCACTACTTCTTTATTTCACTCAAGTGCCCACCTTTTGCTCAGTACCTCTCCTCATCTTGCTCAGAGATGACAGATGTTAATCTCTCATGGTTTGCCTCCTCTCCATTTCACTAGGCCCCCATCTATCACTCTCTCCATCCTGCGTATGGATTTTAAATTTTCACTTTTTAAAAAGTTGTGACAAATCATCAGGAAAACTTTGTTGAAACAGTTGTGACTGCACATGTAGGTGTAGGAGTGCATTTCTGTCTGCTGCCTGATTTTTTTTTTTTTATTAAATCAGTTTTAGTTGAATAATTTCAAAGCAATATTAAAGGTGTACCAAGCAGGAAATGTTTGTGTATGTGCTTACAGCAAGTTAACGCCACTAAAAATTTTAACGCAGATTACAAAATACACAAACATTCCGAAATTGACCGTTATGTTATTCGTTTTAGGCTGCATTTCTGATTGCAAGTGTCCCTAAGCTGTATCCCTGCTCCCTACACACTGCATATGGTACAGAAACCCAAGGGCTCTTCATAGGGAACTCGGTCACTAAAACGGCTCAATTTGGATGCCATGCAATGTCATCAACAGTGGACAGCCTTCGGATCGTGCCGTCATTATAGCACCCGCTTGTATTTTGACTTTGTATTGTATTTTTGGTTGTCTCTTTTCATGCACAGTGCTCTGATCTACCTCTTTAGCTATCATAAACATTGCTAAAGATTAAAAGGAACAATGGAGAATGAAGAAGTTGTAGCTCTTTTTGGATTGCTATATTTTTTATACGTAGCATCAGTAAAATGAGCGAAGGGAGACGACAAAGGTGACGGATCCACATGACATACGCAGACTCCTTCCCTTCCATTGCGGCGGCGGGTCTCTGAGGTAAAATCGAATCAGCCATTCATGTAGCAGCAGCACAACAGAACTTTTCTCCAAGTGATATACCCATGTTCACTCGCTCCCTACACACTGTGCAGTTTCCTTTTTTTTTCTTCCAGGTTGATCATTTGCTAATTCCCACCACTAGTTAGCTCTCCCCTGTCATATGGCAGCTGCTGACTGGGGATGGTGAAGGCATTTGGCAGACACCTTTATCCAGAGTGACTTACATTTATCCCATTTTATACAACTGAGCAGTTGAGTGTTGGGGCCTTGCTCAAGGGCCCAACAGTGGCAGCCTGGTGGTGCTTGGATTTGAGAACATGACCTCAGATCAGTAGTCCAAAGACTTAAACACTGAGCTACCACTTCCTACCATCTTTTGCTCATGCTATGTCAAAGCAATGCTGAGCATGTTCAGAGAAAAGCCACATACAAATCCACATACGTGAAGCTCCCGATTGGTTTGTCTTGCTTGGACTGACAGGAAAGACAGTGACGCCATTTCTCATATGCAGAGAGCATGTTTTCTCTCTTGGACACCTGACCACAGATGGCTGTCACATCGTCAGGATTTGCGATCTCCCCATGACAGAGCAAATGCTTTTTCTGTTTGGCCAGTCATGAACGTATAATTTGTGCATTTTTGTTATTGCATATGCATGCTTTAGGGTTTTGTTTCATCAGACGTTATCATAAAATAATTCTAATTACTATCTATATACTCTCTGCATGTGCTGTTATTCAAAATAATCTCTCTTTTTCATATTTCTTTTTTTTCCTCAGTTGTGAACTGCACAGAGCCTGGGCATGTGGAGAACAGTGTGAGACAGGTCTTGCCCAGCGGGCCTCATCGGTACAGCTTCCAGACTACAGTCTCTTATACATGCAATCCAGGATACTACCTGCTGGGCACCAGCACTCTGACATGCCAGGGCGATGGCACCTGGGATCGATCGCTGCCCAAGTGTCTCTGTGAGCTTCTTTCTTGTCTTCTGCAACATTTGAATTTTGACTGCATTAACCTGTAATTAGCATGAGCAAAGTAATGAAATAAGCTTCATTTGTATGTATTATTGATACTTATTTAATCTTTATTCATAAAAATTTCAAGAAATTGCTTATTTTAAAAACTATTTTCATTTGCATATTAAAGATACAACAATCTGCAATCATTGCAGAATTGACTTTAAATCTGTTTCAATTACTATAATTCACGAAAGTGTACTTAACAACACAGATGCCCATGGTTAAACAAATATGTTTTTATGTTGCATTTACATAAAAATCCTACATAACCCTTCTAAAAATAACAGCTTCAAAATCATGTTTGATGGTACGCTGATTTGCATTCGGGAAAACGGCAGCTCTGTCATTACTGCTGCACACCCGGAGCACCTGTCCTTGCACTTTGTAACCTGGCTGAAGCGGGCGTGATTTCCTGTGAGAAGTGCATTACGCTTGACGGCCTTATGACATCTATTGGTCTTTAGCTGTTGTTAGAAATCTAGCTTGGTATTCTTGGTATTCAGAGACTGGACAAAAGTAAAATTCAGACTGTTTTTTACTCTCTGGTGAGAGCTAAAAGAGAGCTATTCAACTTGCTAATTTTTTATCCTGAGCCAAGTAAGCCCATTTAGAAGAGGTTGAGCCACTAGCTAGACATCTCCAGGTGATGTTGGCACACTTGCTAGATAACACACTTGGTCATCGGAGCTGCTTTGTAAGTTGCACTTTGTGCCAGTGGAATCCATGTTTTTAAGTTTAATTTAGTGAACTAGTTGTTCTTTGTCCACTAGCATCCCCCATCATACACATATGTTACGAATCGTACAAACTGCGATTTGAGTTGTGAGCAATGCTTGAAAACCTTTGCTACATGGTACAAAATGACTGTGCAAGCCTGTTTGCTTCAGTACATATGTTTTCAAGACGTAATGTTATTTATGAAATCTTACACTGTCTGAGTGACTCCATGGAGTAAACGTAGACATGCCTCAGCTAAGCAAAGTGCTTGGGATGGGCTATACTGCTTCAGGAGATGAGGACAATGAGTATATTCTGTGCCAAAACATCATAAGCAGGACTTTAGTCAAAGTAGAACCTAAAAGAAAGCCATCAAAGAACCTGAATAAGGAGGCAATCTAGGTGATCTGACTTTCTTTTCTTGGGAAGGACGGATGCTGCTGCATTCTGAACCAGCTTAAACAACCTTAAAACGGCAGAATGATATATTGCTATATGTTATCATTTTGTTTTGTAACTATAAATGCATAAGATCTGCACAATTCTTCATGATATGGGAAGGGGCAGTTTTTTTGCCAGGTTGTGTTCCCTCTCTTGGATTCAGCAGAGTTTCTTAGGACATCAGGTTGCTGGTACAACTATATCAGAATGTTTTGCAATGCTATGATGTGATACCAGTATGTACTAGCTCTGTATTCATCCTTTTGCCCCTCTCTCTGTTTCTCTTTGTCATGCCTCTGCTGCAGTGGTGCTGTGTGATCATCCCAGCATGCCTCCTTATGCACAGATCTCAGGGGAGAGGAGAACGGTGGGCTCAGTGATCCGCTACAACTGCATGGGCCAACGCGCCATTGTAGGCAACACCACCCGCGTGTGCCAGCCGAATGGCCAGTGGAGTGGCTCACCGCCACACTGTACTGGTA
Source organism: Scorpiodoras heckelii (assembly GCA_028566435.1). Taxonomy (NCBI): domain Eukaryota; kingdom Metazoa; phylum Chordata; class Actinopteri; order Siluriformes; family Doradidae; genus Scorpiodoras; species Scorpiodoras heckelii. The sequence goes on along the minus strand of JAOVVH010000036.1, from coordinate 9,347,742 downwards.
ACTCATTACGCCTAAAATTTCAACCAATACTAGTCTATGATACACTTTATTAAGGATTTCAACTACTAATTTGCTAAGATAATTCAAACTTCAGGAGTCTTTTAAGTTAAAATATAAGTGCTTATATTATTTTCAGTGAGACATCGAGCATGACTCAGTAGCCAGGCTGCTCCAGTGGTCGAGCACGCCATCAATCTATAACCTATTTTAATCTCTTCCTATCAGCCTCTGCTACATGAACCCCACACGCTTGTCAGTTTATGAGCTGTCCTTATTCACTATAAAGCCATGGCCCCCACACAGCTCACAGATATGTCACCACATAGTCTCATCCTGTGCAGTAAAGCCAGCCTGACAGGTTAATGTCACAATTCATGACATTTATATTTCTCAAAAACTGCGGCTTTGCCACTTTTTGCTCCCAGGGATCACATTGGCCATTTTACTACAGAAGTTCAAATTGCACTGGGATAAACAGCAACTATTAAGAGTGAATTTGGCACAAAGGAAATGGAAAATACAAATGTTCATAAAATATTTGCTTAATTTTCACACCAGCATTTGTGGGTGTTTGTGAAGCAGAACCAAGTGGGCAAATGAGGTACTTATCTGAAAATGCCTCAGCAGAGAGCAGTTTATATGAAGAGGAGATAAATGGAAGGAAATTTCCTTTCCCTATCAGGTTCTTGTCCAAAGTCTCTTATCATGCCACATGAATCCTACATTCCTCTTTATTCTTTTCACATCAGCATGCCTCAGAATATTGAAATCCTCACTGTAAGAACCAAAAGTTCAGTAGAGTCAGTCCTGATCCAGCTTCTCCTACCCAAGTTGAGTCGAAACAAAAATCTACAGGGTGCAGACAACTCAGTGTGTTTCATGCTAAATGAAAGTGTTGTTCTGTGTATTGTGGGTTACAGTTAGGGGTTAGGGTTAGGATTTAGGGGTATAGGAAGTGTAGTATCAGGTCCAGATCCACCCCCTGGACTTTTGGATGACTATCTTAAATTGAAAGCCATATAATAAATTTGTGCTGTGTGTGTTCATTTAAAGTGTAACCACGTAAGTAAATTTGTGTTAAATTGTGTGTTATTGCAGGAGATTCGGGGGGTAGATGTGGTGACCCTGGCGTGCCAGTGCATGGTATTCGTCTGGGAGAGCAGTTCTCTGTGGGCAGTGTGGTGCGCTTTAGCTGTGAGCCAGGATATGTGCTTCGTGGTTCTTTAGAGCGGACCTGCCTGGCCAATGGCACCTGGCAGGGCACACAGCCTGAGTGCCAGGGTAAGTGTATATTCCACAGGGCTGCATGTCTGGATATTAGCAGCACTGAAAAATTAATCTGACATTAAACATGCTATGCGGATGCAGGGATGTATTCCATGACACCCTATTAAAGGAAGCTGAGATGGAAGAGGAGAGGGTCTTTTGTTTCCTCCATATTATCCACTAAACCTCAGAAGGTTTAATATAGTCTTTTACTGGTGATGCATTACCCGGGGTTTAGACGTATTACACTGCTGCTATTTGCTTTACATTTTTATGCCCTTTTCCTCAGCAAACTGTGCATGCTGCAGTGTGAATCCCAGTGCAAGCCCTTGTTCCCTGTATATACTCCCCCCTTCTCCATCTGTGATTATTTCTCTCTCTCCAACTCATTCTCCTGCTACATTGTCATTCCGCTTGTGTCCCTCTGGGTAAAATGCTTGCATTGAAAGGGGTGTCAGAAAACCAGAAATATCCCAGTTAATTACCCGTGGGGACACACCTACTATTTCTCTGACCTCTGTCTGCTTTACCTATGTCCTTTATATAAAAGAATGACAAAGAGCAGCTCTTGAAAATTCATTATTTTTAAAATATCCGACAAGCTGTATTCTTCACTGTTTCTTTGCATTTATGTATTTTTATAAGCCTATGTGTATGCACAAATGCACTGAAGCATGTATATTGGGATAATTGTCTGCCTCTTTGTATTGATTTGACTCTCAGGCCATTTAATCCTCAGCAGTGTGTGAAAGTCTTACAATAATGGCAGTCACAATTGCTAATGCCCTAAGCTTTTATTCACACCTTTACCTAGTAAATGTGACGTGAATTCATGTTGCTCTCAAATGCACTTGGTGCAGAGGTGCACTAGTTAAGATTTTATTTTGTTGGGTTATAATATGTTTATATAAAATCATACAGTCCCCAAGTCAAAAATCACTCATAGCCTAATATTCATTTCATATAACCAGTTATTGTATGCTTGTTTTTATAAAGGGTGCCAGTAATTCTGGAATTGACTCTATAATTTAAATAAAAAGCTTTCTTTCTTGTGCCCATGTTATCTGCTCAGTAATCTTCCATTGTCATGACTGTGTGGCCACTAAAACGAGTCAGCCTCAGACAGGAGTGGGTCCTGATTGTTCAGTATTTTTCTAGTAAATCTTTTAGTATGTTTTAAAATTCAAAGTCAAAATACATGAAGAGCTATTAAGATGGGGCAGAGTTTGCAACACAGGTTTAACAGGTTAATACCCTACAGCAGCACTGCCAGTTTTAATCACAGTTAGGGTTCTAGGGCTGTTGACTCATTACCAGAGTCTGTGCCCTTTTTTTCACCTATGCCACTGTGCCCTGGAGCAGTGCCTTTAAACCCAACATGGCCATCTTATTTGGCCTCGTTATACTTCTAGTGAAGCAGCCTAGAAACGATTTCTCTCTCTCTCTCTCTTTCTCTCTCTCTCTCTCTCTCTCTCTCTCTCTCTGTCTCAGTTGTGTCTTGTGGCAATCCCGGCACTCCTCGGAACGCTTTGATCCAGTTCCATGATGGGCTGGTCTTCTCCCGCTCCATTACATACGCATGCAGAGGGGGTTATTATTCCACTGGCCTACTCACACGCCACTGCACCGTCAATGGAACGTGGACTGGAGACATGCCTGAGTGCACAGGTACCACCTCCGTAACACTAACAACATGCTAACATCCTCTACCTGTCACCATCACAGCCACCCATAAACCTTATGTTCCCCTAATGTCTAAATAACCCATTTTATTTTGTATATTAAAGCAATCCTAAATGATTTTTTTTCAGTATGTGTGCTTGGTATGGTTTGTCCTAACAAGCATGACAAAGGACAATGGAATTACATTATCTTGAAAAGTTCTATTTGACTTTATTTATTAAAAGAAAAGAAAAAAATAGGTGGGGTTCCTCTGTGTTCTCCTGTTCCCATGACCCTGAGGATAAAGTAGTTACTGAAGATGAATGAATGATGAATTAGTTAATGTTACGGGTAACGTTACCAAATTCTTGATTAAAGTTGTAAAAAGTTATAGAAAGTTATATCCTCTTTTACCCTGTTGATGGTTAAATCTAAATACTCAGTATCTTTAAATCACAGAAATGTCAGACAGAACCTATTCATTCTGAGGTCTCATGTTTTTATATTACTCATCAATATGGTCAGATAATGGTCAAAAGACTTCATTTCTACTTAGAATTTTTTGAGTCTGAGACATTGTCCTGTGTTGTGAACAGCCCTAGACTTGATCCAGTCAGCAAACCCTACAAAGACTCTAGAGCCCAAGATTAGCCCTGTCCATCCTCTTAGCATTAGCTTACATGCACAGGCTTGCTTCTAAAACACTATAGAGACAACTTGGGCACAGAGCAAATGGAGGTCACAGGTAGTCATTATGTCTACTGGCACTATGCTTTTCACTGTTTTCAGGGGTGACTGATGATTGAAGATAACAAGTACTGTCTAAATTGCTGACACTTCATAAACCATGAAGCCTGAGATAATATAAAATGAAAATTTTATTTTAAATTCAGAAAAGTTCATTCATTGAGAGGTAATACAGAGGCGTGTTTTATATTGATATATTTGATTAAAAGAAAAATCAGGTCTATTATATTATATTATATTATATTATATTATATTATATTATATTAACTGTTCATACAGTAGGTAGAAATCTACTCAAAAGAAACATTTCATTTTTATCCTAAACACAAAATGGAAAAATATGTGAATGCCCTAATCTTACTCTTTGCTATCTTACCATCATTCTCTGCCTGTTCACATTCAGTTATTAACTGTGGAGACACAGGAGTGCCTGCAAATGGTCTGCGACTGGGCAATGACTTTACATACAATAGCACTGTGAGCTTCCAGTGTTCCCCAGGCTTCACCATGGATGCTGACCGTGCCTCCACACTCATCTGCACAAAGGATCGCACTTGGAATGGCACCAAACCTGTGTGTAGAGGTACTGTTCAAAATGGAGCCTGGATCTTTTTGTACTATACTGGCTACTTTGGTCTTAGGGGGGAAATGGTGCATTATAAATGATCCAGATGAATGATGCAAAATCTAAAGTCTCAGTTGGAGACTCAATACGAGCTGTAACAACAATATAATACCAGCTTTGGAAATGTACAGTTCCTTTTATAAGCTGAAAGCAATCATGATGACAAATAATGACGAGTGCGTTAATTAAAGACAAAGTCCATCTTGAAACCCATACAGTATGTATGATGTATTTAGTAGAGCTGTCAAGCGATTAATTTTTTTAATCGTGCGTTAATCGCGGTTTTAACACACATTTTGATTTGTGTTATACATGCAGGTAGGCATCATAGGGACATTGAAAATGTTGTTGCCATTTATCACTGGTCTATTTTAAGAGAAACAACTGTTGAATGTTGCCTCTTTATTCACTTGACTTGATAAAAGTGAAATATTAATGATTGATGTCTTTTAATTTTTTTAATTTAAAGGGAACTGCACAGTGTGTAGGGAGCGAGGGAACATGGGTATATC
>JAOVVH010000036.1:9324457-9336421 GCA_028566435.1 Scorpiodoras heckelii | reverse complement strand
TTTTAATCAGATGACACTCAAGTAGTTGTTTTTAAGGTCACAACTATTGTTTCTAATAAGCCTAATTACTGTTGGCATTTACAGGAGACTAAAAATGGCATAATTTCGTTAGTTTTCATTGGATTTTCACAAATGTGGTGTCATTTTCTTTGTTTTTCCAAGCTCTATCCAAGAAAAACAAGATCTGGGTATTATGAATTTTTGCTGTCACATACCTATGCCATGGATAGCTAGATATAGTCACAACAGATTGAACAGAGTGTGTAAATTAAAAGCTAAACAAAATGCTTTTAAAGCACAGGAAAATATTACACAGGCTTCCCAACTGCTGCTATGATTATATCTTCTACTAGTTATATGAACTAAGTTGTCAAAGGCACATTAGAGTTACCTGTGGATTAATGGAGAAAAAGAGCAAAAAAGGCATGTGTTACTTGAAGCCAGCGCACGTTTATTTCTAAACTGCGCATGCTCAGGGCTTATAATTAGTGTTTCTCCCATTAGTCCCCGATGACTTATCGCCAATTACTGGTTGGCGGGTGGAACTCATCCTATTTACCATTTACTTTATATGTCTGTTTTAAAATAAACTTTGAATAGAAGCAATTTCTTAGCCCTCTACACACATTCTACTAACTCCCTTTATGAATGAACTTTTATCTCTAGAAAAGGATGGCATTATATGAAAAGATCCACAGTAGAGACTCAGCAGCTGGTCATGGGGGTGAAAAGCCCCTCCGTATCGATGAGGTTAGATAAGTTTCAGATGATTAATAACGTCATCCCAGAATACCAGCATAGTGTTTGTCTTGGTGTGACATGGAAGGTGGCAAATCTGTAGCTGGATTCAATCAACCACAGCATAGACTTTTATATAGGTACAATAACACACTTTGTTGACTGAGAGTTGCTTGCAATCCAGCCCTCTGTAACTAGAACACCACAATCATTACAAGATGGACACATCACAAGATGGAAAAATTTGGAAAGCATCAGAGTGGAGGTCATTTCTCCATTTTTATTCACTTTTCTTTCTTGTACTTTTTGCCATGCACTAGCTTCGTCCAGATAATGTGACATTATGCCATGTTAATGTAGCAGAAATGGCACCTAAGTTTATTATTCAGTTTTAGGTGCTGTAAGGCATTGCAAAGATGTCATTCAATGTACACTTGCTGATGCATATTGCAGACACTGTTAGGAAATGGGGTCCTCTGTGGGTCATTCAATGGCACTCTTATAAAGTACTTCCATGGCACTACACATGCACCTGTTCAGATAGTAAAGAGATTCCTTAGAGAGACTTCCAAAAAGGGCAGAAAGATGCATAAAGGATGCAAATAATAGCATCAAAGAACTCTTCTAGCAAATGAACATTTTGTCCTCAAAGTCCATGTGTTTGAAGCAGGAAAAATGGGCAGGCATAAGGATTTGAGTGAGTTTGACAAGGGCCAAATTGTGATGGCTAGACGACTGGATCAGAGCATCTCCAAAACTGTAGTTCTTGTGGGGTGTTCCCGGTCTGCAGTGGTCAGTGTCCATCAAAAGTGGTCCAAGGAAGTCAGCGGAGGCAGTGTGATGCTTTGGGCAATGTTCTGCTGGGAAATCTTGGGTCCTGCCATCCATGTGGATGTTAGTTTGACACGTACCACCTACCTAAGCATTATTGCAGACCATGTACACCCTTTCATGGAAACTCTATTCCCTGAATGCAGTGGCCTCATTCAGCTGGATAATGCGCCCTGCCACAAAGTAAAAATGGTTCAGGAATGGTTTGAGGAACATAACAATGAGTCTGAGGTGTTGCCTTGGCCTCCAAATTCACCAGATCTCAATTCAATCGAGCACCTATGGTATGTGCTGGACAAACAAGTCCGATCTATGGAGGCCCCAGCTGGCAACTTACAGGACTTAAAGGATCTGCTGCTTACATCTTGGTGCCAGATACCACAGCACATATTCAGAGGTCTAGTGGAGTCCATTTCTTGATGGGTCAGAGCTGTTTTGGCAGCAAAAGCAAGACCCACACAATAATAGGCAGGTGGTCATAGTATTATGCCTGATCTGTGTATATTTGTTACCTTATATTACCTTACAGTGTACTAAAATACCATTTCAAATGTATTACTGTGAATATTACTTTGTAAAATACAGAAATGTGTATTTAATATGTATTTGCAAAATGTTTTGTATATTGTTGGTGCATTTAAATGGGTTAAATATTACTTTGTGTGGGTTTGGTGGTGTTCATACTTTAATATTATTGATACTAAACCCTGAAGACACTGGTGGTGCCTTGTTACATGCTTATCAGTTGAATTTTTAAGCTAAGCAGTGGCTATACCTTGGTATATCTGTAAGGGGCCAGTCACCACTGCTGGATGCCTGCAGGGGGCCTCGGCACTGATGTGGCTTAAAGTATTCTCAGAAGCAGCTTCCCCTGTTGCAGCCTTTGTCTATCTGTAACACTGCATACCGTGAGGTAATTGGCTTTGGTAATCATTTGGTAACATCATTCCTTTGTATAGGGATGACAATAGGGCAAACCTGAGGTAATAATCTTGTTGAGGGACAGAAGTGTGTTAAGGTGCGACACTCCGATGACAAAAGAAATCTGAAAAAAGAAAAGAAATCTGAAAAAATAAAAGAAGTTTGAAAGGATACAATAAAAAAGCTGTATTTAAGAGAAGTTAAGAATTTGTGTTTGTATTTTTCCAATCATTTCTTTTCTTTGAGTTTGCCACATTGGCAGCTCCTGACTTAGGCTTGGGATTTCAGGTGGGCAATCCGGGTTTGATTTCTGCCGAGCCTTGAGTACATAAGCACCCCAATACAGAAGCACTGTTCCTTTCCAGTGGTCTTGTCACCAATAAATAAAACTCAAACACACCTCATATAAAAATTTACTGAATGTAAACTCAGCCACTCTTGTCTCTGCGTTGGTGTCCACCACACCTACCCTCATATAACAATATGACCTGGCAAATGCTTACTGTATATAACAATTACGTTCAATCATCCCACTAAAGATATTTTTCAACAGACACCTATGTGATACGATCTGATCATTGAAATCATAGCATTCAAATTAGGCATTTTATTTTTTGTGGCAAGCACAAAAGGAACAGTTCATTTTCTTCTGAGAATAAACAAAATCCTCTGTGCATTTCTTCTACTTCTTATTAACATACAACTACAGAGGTTATTGAATGACAATAATAGTACTGTATTAATATTGAATATGATCATATATGAGGATTGCAGAAATGATGCAACAATAATGAAATTGTTGCAGAAATATTATAGAAATAATGCACAACCCTACAAAATAATTACACAAACGTTTACAATATTCTTGCATTTTCTAATCTCCTTGTAATGAAATTCTCAAGGAGATTCCACAAAACCTGTGTGATTATGGCAATATACTTGTTATTTTTTTCTGCTTGCTCTCTGGCCTCTCTTTCCTGTTTCTCCTGAAGCTCCGTGTAAGTTTCAGACATGGCTTCTTGTTTCAGAGCCTCAAACTGCCTGCGTCTCTGCTCCTCTCTTTCCTTCAGAATCCGCTGTTTCTCTTCCTCAATTGCTTGTTCTGCCATCAGCAGCATTTCATTGGTATAATAATTTCCTCCATTTTCTGACACCATTTTGTCAATCTTTTCTAGTAGTTGAACCACCTGTGTAGGATCCTTCACCTCGTTGTTGAAAACATGGTGCCTCTGGTCACACATTCTGAAGAATTTTGCCAGATCTTGGTTTTGACCAACAAATTCTTCCATGTTTCTTTTGCCAAGCTTGTCACCTTGGGTGAACAGGACTATGGTGTGTTTAATGGCATCTTCCCCAAATACCTTCAGAAAGATCTCCACTGTCTTCTTGTCTTCCTCAGTGAATCTAATAGGTTGAACCAGGAACAGGAAGACGTGTGGGCCAGGAGCACAGAGAGGGATGCAGAACTTGATTCTGTCGACCGTCTTTTCTAAAGTAAAGCTTGGGTCAAATAGGCCTGGTGTATCAATCACTGCAATTTTCCTGCCATTTACTTGTGTGATGAGCTTCCGACATTCCTTGGTTACAGATGATGGTGATATGTCACATTTAAAGGCTTCTTCCCCCAGAATGGTGTTTCCAGCAGAACTTTTTCCAACCCCAGTCTTCCCTAAAAGAACAATCCGGAGAGCTTCCTGGGGTTTTTGTTGGTCATGCACTGTTCAAAGAAAACAGACTGTTACAATTGTCCACTAAATCTTATTTATTAAATCCTAATTTAAGAAAGGGCAATACCTCAGACATAGCATACCTCCACACACTGAATATAGTGCAAACAACATTTGGGTGCATATTGTAGTTTTGACAATTTGATATATGAACAGTTACAAAAGCCCTTATTAAAACAAAACTTATCTTTATTTCAGCATATATATCTGTTGTACAATTTAACTCAATCAGTACAGTTTCACTTCAGTCATACTTTATACCATTGATTATGAAATAGACATATAAACAGTATAAAAAATTTATCATAGAATAAACAATAGAACAAAGTCAACTTGGAATAAACAACATGAACAAAAACCTAGCACAATGAATGAAAGATAATGAGGGTAATCTTTTAGACAAACCATCAGTTATGGGTTATTTCATTGTCTGTCTAAGATTTAAAATCATTATATTGAGTTATTTTCGTAATTTCCTCAAGATCCACCAGCCCGTTCCTAACCCTATAGCTACAGGAATCAGCCCTTTCCAACTGAAATTTACCCCATGTAGCATTTGCCAAACTCGTGGATTTAAGGACAACTTATCTTCAGGGTAGACAGGGACTGACTCTATGACCTTTTCAGGAATAACATTCTCTCCTGATGATGCCTGTTGTATTGGCTGTGATAATGACTCTGCTGGTACATGCTTCTTGAAATGCATAGTCCAAACTGCTATAAATGCTACAACCGGCAAAGTAATGCAGAGTATTTTTGCCCAAGAATATTGCACATGTTTTGCACTCTTCACATAAAATGGCTGTTTTTTCCTTCTTGTGATCATGGTGTCTATTTTCTCCAAGAGCTCTCTGACCTGAGCTTTATTTTCGGTGTCAGTATTGTTGAACACATGGTACTGACCCCCACATTTGCCAATCAGTTTCATCAAATTCTTCTCCTCTTTCACAAACTGATCTATTGTTTTGCTCTTCAGTTTGTCTCCATAAGTAAATAGCACCATGGAGTAGCGATTAATATTTGCGCCCAACATTTCAACCAACTTGTCCATCACACTCCTCTCTTGCTCTGTGAAGCGTCCCAGCTGGATGATGATGAGAAAGACATGGGGTCCTGGATAGCAGAGAGTCAAAGCTTTCTCCATCTCCTGCTTCATCTCTGTGTCTGAGAGTGTGCTGTTGAAGAGACCTGGAGTGTCCACCACCATCACACGTCTCTTACATACCATACTTTCACTGCTTTCAGTCTGCAGTGTCAGAGCACTGGAGCTGATCTCAGAACAAAATTCTTCACTGCCCAGGATGGTGTTTCCTGCTGCACTCTTCCCCACACCCTGAAGACCAACCAATACCAGCCGCAGACAGTCCTTTGCTCCTGGAAAAAAGTGCCTTCAATAGCTCAAATAGTTCCTTTTGAAATAGCTTACATGGATATAATGTAACTTACAAACAAACAGCACTGTTCAGAAAGTGTGTACAAACTACAAGCAGAAGAAGCAGACTGCAGAGTTTCACTGTATGTATTGTTTTATTGTTTTTGACAGTGAATATAAGAAAGAAAGAAATACACTCTTGTTCCATTACACAGTTATAACTCAGTGTAGGACTGCATGCAATAGAGAAAATGAATATATCTAATTTTAAGATCTTTTATCAAATTTGCTGTCACTCCCTATCCCTTTCCCCAGTAAGTTTAGATATCAAAGGATCATAGGAATGACAGTGGAAGCCACCTTAACCTTAAGTCAACAACTTCAGTTATGCATTATCTTCTGTTTATAGATATTAAAAGCCTTTATAAACTAGCTGTCCTTACATGTTAAAGTTGATAAACCTTGTCCAGTCTACTTAATTTCAGATGTGATCAGTAATTATAAATTACTGTATTGTGCAATGTCCTCGGAGTGCTGCAGCAGTCACAAGGCCTGCAACTGCAGTAGATACCCCAACACCAGCAGCCGTTTTCATGTACATATTGTTTCTTTCTGCTTTCTCTCTTGCCTGCTCAGCATCCATTGGAGTTTGTTTTTGAATTCTCAACTGTTCCTCTTGAATGGCTCTTTCAGCCATCTCCAGCATACTATTTGTGTAGTGTTTTCCCCCATTTCTTGTAATCAGCTGCTCTATCTGTTCAAGCAGCATGAAAACCTGATTTGGGTCCTCGACGCTGTTGTTCAATACGTGAAATCGTCCACTAGTGGTCTGGAGAAAATGAGTCAGTTGAGGACTTTCTCTAACAAATTCATGAATGGTCTTTTTACTTTTTGCCAGCCTGTCTCCATGTGTGAAGATCACCATGATATACTGTGAAGAATCTTCACCAAAGGTTTTTTTAATGATATCCATTGTGTCTTGCTCTTCTTTTGTGAATCGTCCCAGTTGGATAACCACCAAAAACACATGAGGCCCTGGTGCACACAGGAATATGCATGTCTTGATCCTTTGTACAATCTCTGCATTTGAAAATTCAGTGTCAAAAAGGCCTGGCGTGTCTATTACAGCAATCTTTCTGCCATTTATTTTTCCTTTGACTTTATTACAGTCTGGGGTCATAGATGAGCTAGACAACTCGGATTTAAATGCTTCTTTTCCCAGGATAGTGTTTCCTGCAGCACTCTTTCCCACTCCAGTCTTTCCCACCAGCACAATCCTCAGCTCACTAGTAATCTCCTGCCTCTTCTGCACTGTTAAAGAACAAGTATTACTCCTTAAATTTATTTCACATGCATTGAAAATAAAGAACCCTTTACCCTGTAACATTTGCTTTTCATAGCTGTTGTCTATTAATATCCTTATTAATTCTCACTAAAATGATTTACATGCTTTATACTATGCTGTTGCATATACAACAGAGTCTGTCACATTGATATTAAAAGTATTTACTTTATTTAGTTTCACAGTTGAATGTTGTTTCTCTGTGTCTCTCTACACATGCATTAAATTTGCTTATTAAGGATTAAATACCAACACTGTGCATATTCTTATTCAGACCAGAGTTATGCAAGGGTTATGCATGCAGGATGGAGCTGTTTGTCAGATATGTGTGATTTTGACCTTGTAACTCCTTTTTTTGCTCAGTATCAGTGCAGGAGAAGAGCAGTCCAGCATCACTGTCTGACAGTTTGATACAATTAATACAACCTGTCATGGTTAAAATTTAATAAATGGAAACAAATCTTAATAAATATATTGAGCAAACCTATGGAGTGCTGTTTGAGACTAATGTCAAATACATAAATATGACACAATAAATAAATTAATTAATAAAAAAAACCTGCCTAATATTGTGTAGGTCCCCTTGTGTGGCCAAAACAGCTCTGACTGGTTGACTCATGGACACTAGACCTCTCAAGGTGTGCTGTGGTATCTTGCACCGAAATGTTAATAGCAGATCCTTTAAATCCTTTAGGTTGCAAGATGGGACTCCATAGATCAGACTTTTTGTCCAGAACATTCCACAGATGTTCAATCAGATTGAGACCTGGGGAATTGTTGAGGCAAAGTCAACACTTCCTTAAACTGTTCCTGAGTAATTTTTGCAGTGTGACAGGTCACGTCATCCTACTGGAAAAGGCCACTGCCATTAGGGAATACCATTGCCATGAAGGGGTGTACTTGTTCTGCAACATTGTTTAAGTAGGTGGTGCATGTCAAAGTAACATCTACATGAATGCCAGGACCCAAGACTTCCCAGCACAACATTCCCAGAGCATCAAACTACTCCACACATACCTTCTTCCAGTAGTCCATCCTGGTGTCATTGCTTCCACATTGACATGATGCACATGCCTTGGCTGTCCACACAATGTACACCCTTCTATCATAGTCAGCATTAACTTGTTCAGCAATTTGTGTTAGAGTAGCTCTTCTGTGGGTTTGGACCAGGCGGGCTAACGTTTGCCCCCCCCACTCATCAGTGAAGCTTGGGCACCCATTATCCTTTCACCTGTTCACCAGTTGTCCTTCCTTGGACCACTTGTAAGTTCTAACCTCTGGGTACTGTGAACACCCCACAAGACCTGCCCTTTTGGAGAAATGTCCCAGTCATAATAATAACATAAGTATTATGAGCTTTTCAAAAGCCACTCAGATCCTTATGCTTGCCCATTTTTCCTGCTTCCAACACATCAGCTTCAAGAACTGATTTTTCACTTGCTGCCTAATATATCCCACACCTTAACATGTGCCATTGTAATAAGATAATCAGTGTTGTTTTGTGTGTTGTGTTCAGTGGTGTTAATGTTATGGCTGATCAGTGTAAATAAAGAATTATACGTAAATGCTTTGATTCTGTATGTAATAAGTTAAGTTATTAAATAGTGTGTCTTATTTGGGATATTTCTTTTTCTTCTCTTAATAAAAAAGAAAAAGTATACTGTAATACATATTACAGCATACTTAACTTTTTATTTGAGGCAAATCTCAAAGAGCTACAAGGTTAAAATCATACAAGACAGACATAAAACTTGGATAAAAATCACAGAAATGCAGATGAACATGTCATAAAAAATTTAAATGGTATACTGTTGGTAAAAAGTTAAAAGCAAGCGATTTTAAGACAAAATAACTTACTAGTAAAAGCTTAAATAGACTCACCTTCCTCAGTTGCCATTGCACTCATGTTAAGTGTTTTTCTGTGCTGACGTGTTTATATGGTGAAGTCGTTGTGGTGTGTGTGATGCTGCTGTAGCAACTACTGTTTATATACTCAGGTCACGACACACATCTTTATTTTTTCTTACGTGTACGTTAAATCTTGGCTATGTACGTTTATTGTTTTAGCTTTTCTGGGGTGGATCTCTGAAACTTGGTCCTCCTTTAACCCCAGCTTCACAAAGGAAAATAAACCAGTTTGTTGTCCCAAACTGGAAAGACAGATAATGTTAAGGTCATGCTTTATTAGTCCGCCCACAGAGGTTTTAGAGAACATGCATAACGTTTCAACAGCTTATAAATTGTGATTCATGAATATACCTACATATTCTGAGAACACTTTATCTGAGCTAGGATTAGGGTTAGAGTAGTTCAGGTTTGACTACATTATTCTGAGAATAAGTACATACAGTATGTTCATGAATGGTCACAGATACCCCATAGATATTCTATAGATACTCTATAGCAGGGGTCTCCAATCTTATCCACAAAGGGCCGGTGTGGGTGCAGGTTTTCCTTCTAACCAAGCAGAAGCCACACCTCATTCCACCTGTTTTTAATCAATGGATCTAATCAGTGGATCTTGACATTCATTAGTGTGTGGCTTCTGCTTGGTTGGAAAGAAAACCTGCACCAACACCTGCCCTTCTCGGATAAGATTGGAGACCACTGAGCTATAGGTATATGTGAGATTTATGATGGGGTCTGTTAAGTGAGACAAAACTAATATTAAAGGGGGGATCTGTGTTATACATTCCAAAAAAGATATTTAGGCGATCTCACTCTTTATTACAAGAGAGATTATTTGTATGATAGATAAAAGAGGACAGTCTTGATCCTACTATGGCACAGTAATACTGCTTCCTGTACACTGTGCTACAGTTTTGGCAGAAGGGTTTGCTAAATTCATGAGCACATTAAGTAAGATTTGTGAACGTGCCATTTGAGACAAAATAAAGGCTTTTCAATCAACACTTAGTTAAATCTAAAAGCCTGAAGGGGTTTATTTTAAGAGAGGGTTCCAATAGATGTCTTACAGTAAGCTAGGGGTTTCTACCTATTCAAAAACATTCAAGAAATTTTGTGCTTTTTATCTTAAGATTTTAACAGCACTTTCATAAGTTCAGTCCTGAGTCAAAAAGAACACTCCAGTAACAGCTATGCACTTTTTTCATAACAGCTGCGTACTTTAAACAGATGAAACCATAAGTTCTCAAGGTTGATGTTCAGAGAGATTGTGAAGAGTCCCTGAGAGACTGTGAACAGTAAATATTGATTTTTTACCGAAACATCAAGGATGATTTTGACCGTTTCACCATTGATGTGCACCTGCTCCACTTTACTTAGGATCCGTAGGGATTCAAAAGGATCTTAGCAAAGAAAATGGACACATGCACATCTCTACAGGTTGATTCATTTAATGCATTAATAATATTGCAGTTGTGATATAACAGTATATTATTACATTATACTCCTACTAATAATAATATTAATGCATTTGCATTTAATACGTGTCATTTGCATAAATGCAGAGTATGTATGATCATTATCATCTTACAATGTTTCTAATATAGCATGTCATGCTTATATCCTTGAAAAGCACGCATGCATTGCATTCAAAAGAGATTAAAGTTTAGCTAGCATCTTTATTTTCTCTCAATAAAATGACATTTAAACATGCATACCAAATGAAAGCTTTTGTTTTGTGAATATTAACAGGAAATCATTTTTTCCCCTCTGGTTGTTAAATGAATGAATGAATGAATGAAGTTCAATTTATATAGCGCCTTTCTCAAACCCAAATCTACTTGTATGACTAACAGCCTGTACATGCTAATTTGATTGTCCTGGGAACCCATTCTAATGATTTGTCCACATCCTGATATTGTGGGCAGCACAGTAGCTCAGTGGGCAGCACTGTTGCTTCACAATAAAAAAGTTCTAGGTTTGGTACCAGGTGGGAGCAGTCTGGGTCCCTGTCCTCCCTGTGTCTGTGAGGGTTTACTCCGGGTACTCCAGGTTCCTCCCACAGTCAAAAGACATGCAAGTTAGGTGAATTGAACATACAAAATTGCCCCATGACTGCGTTTGAAAGTTGAACAAGATACTCATTGAAAACCCTGCTTATTGGTGTAACCTTGTGTTTGTCATGCATAGCCACTGATGCTGAAATGACATATAAAAAACCCAATAAACCTGGTTTTCTATTTATGGCTTATGGCTTTTATGTGTATATATATATATATATATATATATACCAGAATTTTTAACCCTATGCCTCTCCGTACTGGATCTTACTTTCATCTACGCACACACACACGCACACACATGCATGCGCACACACACACACACACACACACACACACACACACACACACACACACACACACACACACACACACACACACAAAACAGCTCATATCTGAAGCTATACTGAGGACCACACATACATGCTATTACTCCTGGGAATAGGAAAGCTGAGAAAGTTTTTTCTTTTAATTAAAATGTCAGTTAAATCATTGCAGAGTAATCAGGGCCAGACGTCTGAGCTTCCCTTACCCTCCTCTCCACACATGCACCGGAGACAAGCAGCTGGGAAAATGTAATTAAAAGCGTGGGTCATGAGGAGCGTGTGTGTGTGTGTGTGTGTGTGTGTGTGTGTGTGAGTGTGCGTGTATGTACACGCCTAACTGTATGAGCATTTTCTTCTCCAGATTGGTGAATGGTTTAAAACTAAATGTCAAGTGTAAAAGGTACACAGTGTGGCTGACACTTTTTACCTTTCGACAACTCAGTCTTGACATTTTGAAAATGTATTGACTTTATAATGTGAGATCTTTAATTGTTTGTTCTCGTCTTGTCACAGGTGTCATATATGCCTTCATCTAACTCCTTTGTGTATCAAGGATTTGTTCGAGGAAAAGGATTTGGCCAGTTTGGGCTTCAGAGGCTTGGTATGTGTTTTTCTGCACAGGAGTGAACTGTTCCTATATAAGTTCGGCAATTGATTAAATTTTTCAGTTCTGGTCTATTTATTTTGATCTTATTCTGTTGGAGAACTGTGATTAATGTGATTAAAAAAATAATCACTTGAC
>JAOVVH010000036.1:9308433-9323398 GCA_028566435.1 Scorpiodoras heckelii | reverse complement strand
ATAAATTAATTGCAAAATGTTTGCATTAGCAGTTCTTGAGATATTGAAATGTGTCAGTTGCAGTGCCTCCTATTGATGAAATTTCTCAAAATTTGGTGTGTGTGCAAAGAATGTGCTAGTGATGCTGGTTGTGAAATTTTGTGAGGTTTGAGAATTTTGCTTTGAACCCTATTCACATGGTGTTGCTACTCCACAAATGAATCATAATGCGCTAGGTTAATGCACCTCCTGGACATCAAGACGGTTTTTGAGCTATTACCCAAAAAGTGCTTTGAGCTTCCCCCAATTCAGGGGGCATTAGCATAAAGGGCAATGTACACCTATGGACATAAACCTTATATTCCATATCAGACATGTGGGGCTACAGCCATACCAAGTTTCATGTGGACTGGTGAAGTCTAAGCATCGTCGATCAACAATGGTTGGGGGAAACAAACAGAGAAAGAAGAAAAAGACAAATGACTGCTAATGCTGCTGCGGTGGTCATAATTATATCCTCTAAAAGATGTCTTGAACTTTTTATTTGCTACAAAGACTGAATAGTTTAAACATCTCTGGTTTAATTCCTAACAAAGGTAAATCCTCTGGTCATGTGACCTACTAATGACCAAATACAACTTATCCAGCGTCATGCACTACAATAATGAAGCTATAATGAAAGTCAAATAAGGTGTATGTAGTATGCATGCAATTTTTAGTGTGTCAACAACACATGGATATGTGATTCATACAGAGATCACTTATCCCATGTAAATAGATAATCATTATAGGTGATGAGATAGGTGATAGAGATCTGGCAACATACAGTATGTGCAGAAATTTCATCCTGTCCAGATGTTTCAGTCTTCACTGTGATGCTTTTTTTTTGGGCTTAGATTGTCAAGGCATAATGACTGTTGTAAATGAACTTGTAAATGAATGAATTTTCTGTGAGGTAGTGTGTAAGGAATAAGTTGCTTTCTTCTTTAAATAAAAAAGGAAGTGCTCAGCCTATCCCCCTAACTAACCCCCCTGGTGGCTATAGTTAATTAGATACTGCTATTGCTGCTTCTTCACACGACCTTGTTATAAATATCCAAAGTGATTCACTATGGGCGGAGGCAAAAGCAGACACAGATAATTACAATATGTGTGGCTACAGTGTGACCTATTCATCAGTGTAGGGCTTGACATGTCAAGGGCAAAGCATGCAGTACTACCACAACGAAACCATGCGTCATTTCTAATCAACAACTTTATGGCCTTACATTAAAAAGACAAAACACTAAACATAAAGCGCAAACAAAACATTATTAGAAATGGAGGGAGTGTGTCTATGTGTGGGTGTGGAATAAGGCATTGGTTTGATAAGCCAACCTTATTAATTAATTGAATATGATAATCTAATCCTCTTCTCGTTCCTGCTTTTACCTTATTGGCAGGGTTTTTGGCATTAGCTGTGAACAGGTGCATTGTTGCTCTCTTGTTGTTTAGGTATGCACAGTGGTCTTAATTGAAAAATGAATGGCAAATGACTTCATCTTCATAGAAAGTTCATAGCAGTAATTAAAAAGCCTGGTTTTGGATGATGAAATATGACGCCTCCTGAAAGCGCACCTGTCTCTTGAGTTAGATCAAATTCCTACACAACACTTCCTTGTTAGATTTGTTTGCTTTTGTTGATAATTACCTAATTACATTTCGATTAAATATATACTTTGTCATCATTGAGTTTTCCACTTTTGTGATAAACCTGTGAAGTGTGAAATAATATCAGCCATAAATAATGGATTCTCCATTGAGCTGCAAAGTGGAATTGGACAAACCCCAGTTTAACCAGACGTCTTGCCAGGAAAAATAAACATGTTTGTATTAGTCTGCTTTTCCATGTTTACAAGTTGCTATTTTTGTGTCCTTTCTGCAGAGGGGCTGGACCCGAATGGGGAGAATCCCAGCTATTTTTCCTCTAACAGCAGTTCAGTGGCAGCAGCCATCTTAGTGCCTTTTATAGCCATGATTATAGCAGGATTTGCTCTGTACCTCTACAAACACAGGTACATCTACATGCTATTCCAGGCAACATCATGTGCCATTTTCAGTTAAACAGTATGGAAAACATTTGTACTATTTTGCCTTCAATTTGGTATTCGTACTGTTGATGAAACATGCAGTTTGATGCTGTGGTCTAGTTCCACACAGTGTATTTGTCACTTCAATAATATCAATATTTCAATCCACAATGTTCAGACTATGTCTTGTTTTATCACCAGAAAAAGACCCAAAGTACCTTTCAATGGCTATGCCGGCCATGAAAACACCAATGGAAGAGCAACATTTGAAAACCCCATGTACGACCGTAATATCCAGCCCACAGACATCATGGCCAATGAGTCTGAATTCACAGTCAGCACAGTCTGCACAGCTGTATAGCCACTGCTTTCTCCACAGGTGAGACATCAAACACTAGAACAACCCACACTATGATCCTGTTTTACATTTTACTTAAAGCATAAGAATACTAAAATATTTTTCCAGCAGTATTCATTCATAGAAAAACACATGTTCAGAAGCAGAAATTTTCCAGGGGATTCTGAAAGCCCAGTAAACCTAGATACCTCAATGCAGGAGCTAGAGAAAACAAGAAATAAAACTACTATGAACTACAAGATACAATGATTCAGAAAATTTTAAATGCCATATTTTTCATTACTGTTTTAAGCAATTCACTTTTGGGGACTATTTGAAAGTTGTATTATTGACATTCTTTTGCCTAATGAGAAATCAGTCATAAAGATTTCAGCATTTTCCAATTAAATTATATGGAGATTGTTTTGATAAAATGCCATTCAGTAAACTTTTTAATTAACTCAACCTTTATTATCTTTTTTACCAGAAGCCCAAAAATTTACTTTCCCCTTTGTTTTGGGGATCCAGTATTCAGCATTGAATTTATTAGTTATGTCACATGTTTAATGGCTCATATAAAAGTAGATGCTCAGGGCTTTAAGAATTTGCAGTTTGCAGGTATTTCTCTTTTTTTTTTACATAGCCTACTAGGTATACAGTGTTTTACTATCAAAAAAGCTTTAGCTGTGCAGTCCGTTTTCTCTCTGTACCTTGTGTTATTGTGGAGAGGTGTGAATTGTTTACCCAGCAGGGGGCTCACATCCCTCCAATTTCCCATTGCTGTGCTCAACAGCAACTAAACACAGAGTCATGATGCTGTTCACACAGAAACCTAACAGTGTCCTGACGAACCTTACAACAGACTTGCTGCAGTAATATAGTTAATTTATTTGTACTGATTGAAAAGTCTAAATTCACTTCTGTCTCTTCCTTGGTTAGACAGTTAAATTTAAGTGTATTTATAATGAGATCAGTTAAACAAAAATGCTAAAAATATAGGATGTTCCAAAACTTTCAGCATTTATATAATTGTTGTTTCTAAGCCATTTTAGTAATTTCCTGAACATTTAAAGCATTTGCATTTTTTCTTTTGTTAATAGCTAACAATTTTAGATTCACAGGCGCTTTAGAGATATATTATCAGCTGTTAAGACAATAACGAAATAGACACTGAATAAATGGGAATAAACAAGCCTAATGATGAATTAGTCCCTGCTCATAATTGACAGCAACTAAAGATTTATCAAAATACATTTAACATCGGTATTGCTATAAAATTAAAGTGATGGCCTGGTTTAGTGATACATTAATTGTTAAATGATGAGCGAAACAGGTGGGTAAATATTAGGGATAAATTTATACCAATATTGGTATCAGGTACTGATACTGTACTCATTGAGTCATGCATAAAAATACTCTCATACCAACATCTAATACCACAAGGTCCTAGGTAACATACATAAGCCTAGCATACACTGCAGCACCAATGATCAGAAAATGAAACGTTACATAGATATCTGTAAGTACTTCAGTTTTGAAAACATCAAGGTGGAAGTACTTCAGCATCTTCCCACAACACAAGTAACCTGATAAAACATCTCATGGAGGTTAAAGAATATATTTAATAGAGAGCATGAAGTTGGCAGACATGAGTACAATATAAGGACCATGGTGAGCGATTTTTAAAAAAAATATTATGATATAGCTCTGTGTACTCAGTACACCCATCTTTGTGCTTTCTATTACAAACACTTCTTAGATGCCATAACATGTTACACGTAAAACTCAGCAGGAGGAATTTATTGCTAGCAGCACACAGCAGCAGCAGCAAACATAAACAGAGCTAAATATAATGTGCAATGATGCCCTGATTGCTTAATACTAATAGTAAGTAGGTTACCATCCTTAATACTAAAAATTAATGTTTACATGTGTTTACATTAAGCATAGTTGCTGATATACCGTATTGAGTAAAAATCCCAGTGTTTAAAAGGGTTACAGACAAACAGTGTAAGAGTTCATTTAATGTACTACAGTTTTGTCTTGCATCAACATCGGAGTACACAACTGCAGTGTGTATCCAGTGAACTTCATTTGGGAAGGCCACTGAGCCCTGAGAGAAAAGCACAGGAACTATTTCTTTACTCACTTGGCATAATTCAGTCATGTTGTGGTCTGAAGATTCCTACCATCATTACCCAAAGTGCCTCTTCACTGTGTACCTTATTACACTGTGAAGCATAAGAGGTAAAAAAAAAAAAAGTTAAAGCTGATTAATAGAAAAAGCATTGCCTAACTATGTAACTTTAGGCTTTCCCCTTGGACAAATGAATAAAATGTGCTTTTAAAACAACAAGTTTTATAATTCAACAAGAACCTGAAATGGTTTCTAATATACAGTATTTCTAGAATCTCTAGCCATTCTGTAACTTTCAGTCCACAGCAAACTTTTGTTTAAAGATTAATAACCTTAATACATTTGATAGAATTAAAATGTCTTTGAAAGGTTTTCTACACAAAAATCACTAAAAAAATATCTGTCCACAAAACAGGATTTATGTTTTTGGCCTACATACAGTACCTTTTCTCGTGTTTATCCTTCTTTTAATACACTACAACACTGGTGTATTCTAAAATCTGATTGGTCAGAAGGTGTTGATTAATTTTCTGTACTGCAGCTCTGGTGGCTCTGCAGAAATTAACATGATTATAACATATTAATGCACATATTTAAATTATTTAAACTTATTCACAGGGATTTGGATGGAGGATGCTCCAGATAACCAAATGCTAATAATAAACACACTTAAACTTGTGCTTTTATTTAACAAAGACAAATGTATTATATTTGATATGGTGATGCTTTTTTGTAAATTTAAAATTTATGCAAGCAGTCTCCAGTGTAAACACTTTGTAATGGTCATTAAGTTTTCAGCCACAGCTTTCTGAAGTCTTGGTAAAATGACAAGCTGCATTCTTTGCCTTATTAGCATCAGTATAGAGAAAAAGTGGGATTTTGTAGTGGGACAGACTCTTTGTAGTTGCTATAAGCGATAACAGGAACTAACTTGATATGCACAAAAGTAAATGTAGCAATACATTATTAAAAATCATGACATGTCATTGTCTAATAAATTAAATATTGTTTAAATTGTTTTGGTATAAGAGGAGAAACACATAAGGGTGTGCTGTTAATAGGAAAATAATCAACTTCTGGTTATTAGCAGTGACTTTGCTTAACAGGTCGCGACATACCACCCCATCATGGATTCTTTTCCTGTAACATTGTGCCCTGTCGTATTTTATTTCTTACATAACACGCCCCAGCATGTTTTATTCCTTACTTAATCACATTCTGCTTTTTTGACTCTGTCTCAAATTTAGTTCTTCTCTCCTTTATTATTTCACCTCTGCCCTTCTCTTTTCTTTACATATGCATTTTTTTCTTGACAGGTTGACATCGAGTTTTCTTCCCTGCCCACTCAAGTGCCCCCATAAGCAGGAACAGTCTGTGTGGGTGGGCGGACAAACAACAATGGGAGCCTATTTTCATTTACTGAAAAGATTCTAACAATTCTAGTAAAAAGAGCTCACATCCTGATGAAGAAGCAGGAAAAATTCTGTATAGGAAAACACACATGTTCCTTAGTGATAAACACAGCAGTGTTTGTTATCCCAAACTCTCTCTCTTCTTATGTCTGCTGTTTCTCGTTTGTTTTTTCTGGGGAGAGCTTTCATGAAACTTTGGCATGGCAGAGAGGATGCTTGCGATTCTGTCTCTCACGGATAAACAAGCGAAAGAGACGTGGAGTGTGATGGGGTTTTGGTAGCCAGAGGCTGACATGCACTGTTTCTTCTAGGTGAACAGGGATTTGGAAACAGTCTTGCTGTGGGCAGAAGTGGTGAAAAGAACACCCTGGACAGTCAAAGCTTCATTTTGCTTTTCTACATTTTCTCCATGGAATGCATTTTTGTTGGTGTTTTTTTTTTTTTTTACTTCCTTGCACATTGAAGCTGCAAGTTTATGGATAAGTGCAGACTTTGTTCACATTACTGGATTTCTCTGGCTGCCATGTTCACTATCGATTCCTGGTAAATTTTCACCTGAAGCCACAGAGCCTTGAATTGAAGTGGAATGAGATTTTGAGGCTTATTAGAAGACAAGGATTCTATCATTAGCACCTTTCTGTGCTTGTTCCAACCCAGAAGATGGAGTGTTCTCTGTGCAGCATTTCGCCTGCCTGGCTGAGATTGGACAGGCTGCACATGGCCCTGAGGAGAATGTTGGAGGAGCGTGTTGGGGAAAATATGAAGGGAAAGATGGCTTTAGGCAATTCATCTTTTTTTTATTGCCCCAGCATCAGCATCAAAAAATGTAATGAACATTCAAGACTTGGTTAATATAGTTCCTCAATGTGGGGCCTTTTAACACATCATCTGTCATTAGAGCGCAGTTCCATTGACCAACATTTTGAAAATGAAAGCATGCTCTGGATGCTCAGGTCTGGGGAACTGTGGAGCTGGTGTGCATTAGCAGGATTCTTTAATGCTGTATGCCGGTGGGATGAAGCCTTTAGAGGGCTGTGACATCTGTTATTTAAATATCTTTACTTTCTTTTTGGAAAGGTTATCTAAAGTGCAGATTTTGTTGATTCCTGTATGTCTCAATGCCTTACACTGTAGCAAGTGTGCAATGTCAAGGCAAACTTTGATTGCAGTCAGAGGTTCTGCTCTTCTTGTGGTTTTAGTAAAGGCAACAAGCAAGAAATGGTATTGTTCAAAGCAAAGTGTCGCATCATAACATAATGTATGTATTTTTTTTTTATTTTTTATTTTTTTTGCATAACACATATTGATTTTCCTTCAGTTAAATGTCAGGAAAAATGATAGTGACATATTCAAATGGTACAGGCAGATTCCCAAAAGCTAATTAAGAGAAAGGTGTCTTTTGGGGTCAATTTCTATTGAAATAATTTTCATAACCAGGGTCCCTGGTTTGATCCTGAGCTCAGATTACTGAGTGGAGTTGTGTGTGTTCTTGTATCCTTGTGGGTTTTCTCTGGATTACTCTCACCTCCCAAATACATGCTTGTCATTGGATTGGCTATGCTAAATTACTAAAAATGTGAATATACTGTGTGTGTGCATAGTACCCTTCAGTGTAGCATTTATTCCAGTGTACATTCCCACCTCATGTTCAGTGTTCCCAGCATATGATCCGGATCCATTGTGATTTGACCAGGATAAAGTGCTTATTAAAGATAAATTACTTAAAGAATTTAGGCCAGTGATGGAAACATGACAATTTTTTAAAATTGTGTTGTCTAGGAGAGCCAGTGAGAGAATTTATACAGTAAGGTCAGTGATTTTTCCTAATTGGGTGAATGGTCAGGACAGTAGTGTTTTGTGGGTGTGTTTATATAGTTGATGGGCTTGGTGAGGCACTAAGGTTGTACTTGAGACCTGAACAGAGATTTGATTAGTCTGATTCCATTTTATTGCCATGCTTTCATCAGGATCATTTAGTTTTCTCAAATACTACTGACACATTGATATCTTCCTACAAAGATAAATATTAGGGATATAAGGCGTCCATCATATCTTAAAAAAAAACAAAGCTCTGAATTATCTATTGCTTACTTTATTAGGCCCACATTTTCAATGGGTGTTTAAAATACCTGCTATTATTTGCTAAGGAAAAAAGCTTCTGGAAGGAGTCACCATATTGTCTCTTCACTCTATTCCATCTCTATTTCCATAATTGCTTTTACAATTGTATTTCTTTTTAAATCTGTAGCTTATCTCGGCTCTGTGAATACATCACCCAGTGCCTGTTCCAGTTATGACAAAAAAAAAACAAAGATTGTTTTTCCCTTGGGATTTCACAGGCAGCATGGTTGCCAGGCACTTTGTACTAAACCAATTGGCATTCACTTCTTACTGCAGATTTTTTGTTGTTGTTTCTCTTTCCCCTTATACAATTTAATTCCAAATTGCTTTATGAGAGCAGATGGCCCCTCACTTATACTGTTTCCTGCACATTATTTATCAGTTATTACTCTGCGTCCCCCATAATTAATTTACAATCCTAACGTGCAAGCGCTTACTGATAGTCATGCAATGGCAGTTTTATTAAAGGATAGCAAACGACAAAAAGGCTGTTACTGAGTTTTTTCTTTATCACTAGAATAAAAAAAAAAATTGCTCATATGAGATCTCATGGAACCACTTTCACTTTATAATTGATTATTTTCACAGCAGAACCACAGGCAGAAAGATTTATTTTTAGACAAAAGTTTTGTTATCTCTTTATTTTATTCCTCTGAATAAAATAAACTGGACAGTTTTGAACAATCCAGATAACTTAATCTGATGTTTCTAGAGGTCTTTCTTATATAATTCTAGCACCATGTGCCTCACGGGACCCCACCCCCATGATGTATTTGGCTCACAGAACCTTTAGTATTTCCTTAGTTCTTTATTTGAAAGGTTGATACTGTACATCGATGTGTTTTAAAAAAACAACAGCTGGGAAGAATTTCAAAGCCAATGGTTCCTCTTTCAGATGTGGTTGGCTGAAAGTTAAGCCTTTGTGTTATTCTTAGCCCAAGAGAAAAAATGAAACATAAGAGAAAGGAGACAGATTCCATGTTTTCAAGACCTTTGAATTTATTCTCAGTAGTTTGTGATTATCAGATTTAAGGGATTCTGCTCATCATGTATAACTGCTGTATTTGTAAGATTTTTCTGATCTAGTATTTTCTTCTTAGAAATAGTAAACAAAAAAAAATACACAAATGGTGCTCATTTGCCAAGATATTATACTACTTTGACTATTAAATGCACCTAACCATTAAAAATCCATCAAATATTCTAGTTTAAATGAAGTGAAGCATTGTGCCAGTTTACGAAACTGCTTCCCTTGTGAAAGTTTAGGTTCTTTGAAATTATTGTAGCTGTTCTGTGCTCTGCAGAAATAATAGGAAGGCATGCAAGGTTTTGAAGTCATGGTCATAGCAAACATTTTTCATCACTGATGAAGAAGACTCATCTTTATCACTTACAAGTAGGTTTGCTTGGCTCTACTGGTAAACTGAGATTATAATTTCCATGATACACTCATCTGAGTTTGAGTTGGCCCCTCATTATTGTTGTTAAAGATTATTTTGCCATTATGATTAATGTAAAGCACATATTAATGAGTTAATTCCTTTGATCCCATGTACATTTCAACTCCAGCTGTGACTATACTTCACATCTCAATTATCCATGTTAAATTTTGTGCTGTCTGTACTGTATCTATACATCTTTCCCTTCATACTTCCCATAATATCTTAAGAAAAAATGTTTCCCAAACTCATGAAAAAATGAATCAAATAGTTTCAATTAAAATCTTTGAAATTGTACATACGCTAAAATATATTAGAATAGTGTTTATCCCCAGAGTATGTATCCAAGCAATTTCATTTAAAAAAGTCACTGAACTAAATAATTAAGATACGTGTTGAAATATTCAGTACACATCTTACTTTCTTCTTATTTCAAGTATTCATTTAAAAAAGTTTTAAGAACCCAAACTAGCGATGCATTGTTCTCCACACTGCAAGAGAGAAGTGCCCAACTTTGAGTGACTTACAGACCTGCTTTGTCTAACCAAAGCCTCAAGGAACAACAGTCAGACTGCAGTTCTATGCTCTTTGACCAAAAGGGTTGTGTTGCAAAGCAAGTGTAAAAAATATATATAGTGGACTTGAATGGACTAGCCTGCTGTGAATTACACAAGGAAAATGGAGAACAAATAAATGAAAAAATATTTTGTACAGAGATATATTTTTATGGAAACACATTTGTAATATAAAAAGAGAAAAGCTGATTGACATATATGTAAATGTTTTTCATTATTGTAGTACAAATGCTAGTGGGGAATCTACAAATATCTATATACAAAGAAAATAGAAACAAAGCTTTTTTTTGTAAATGTATAAAAGAAATGTATATACATGTTTACATATTGTACATATGTAATCCCCGACATGGCTTGTTTGCAGTATATAAAATGTATTTTATCCGTCTGTATATGATGCTTTGCATTGTGTTTAAGCTTAAACTTTCTTGAACTTGAAACATATTTTGAAGTTTTTTGAATAAAAAAATAAAAACACTTGTTCTGCAGTTATTTCTGTATTTTCATGCTGATCTAATTTTAATTCTCGAATCTGAATAT
The DNA here is from genome assembly GCA_028566435.1 of Scorpiodoras heckelii. Taxonomy (NCBI): domain Eukaryota; kingdom Metazoa; phylum Chordata; class Actinopteri; order Siluriformes; family Doradidae; genus Scorpiodoras; species Scorpiodoras heckelii. Next base: position 9,312,789 of record JAOVVH010000036.1, on the reverse strand, counting down.
AATTCTTATAGATTTTTGAATGCATGTTTGACTGAAGCAAGATGATATTCAGTTAGACCACAATTGGAAATTTGTTGCCATTATTTTGATGCATCATTTATTAGAATTGTAATTATCACCTTTTACGTAACTAAGAGTAATCTTTTGTTTTCTGTATCATTAGCTCTTATTTTTAGGCAGAGACAGTAAATCACCTGCATGCGTACTGTCATTTTAATACTGTCAATGCGTACTGTCATTTTAATTCTGTGTACAAGCACAACACAAGAAAATGTGCACTTATCACAGGTGCATACACACAGCTGCACACAAAGGACATTTGATAAATCCTACAAGATCTTAATTGTTCTGTTCATGCACCACACACACACACTAACAAACAAGAATACATACGTACATTAAGAAACACCTTCAAATTTATTATGGCTATCTACAGAATGTGCAATCTGTTGCCCCATGGTCCTATTTGAAAATCTGCAGTGGCATAAAAATCTTTCATTGTTGTGTTTTCTACTGCACAATTTTCAAATGTAATATATTTTGGCATGAGCGATATGAATGCATGTAAAGCCTTTCATTATTTTGCTCAGAGTTGGCAAATGCCAGACTGCTCTCTGCTTTCTTATTGAAATGGTTGAGAGTCCAGTGACTATCCAGTATAGTTAATCCAATAATTTGGTGACGTACAATTTCCTACCTATTCACACATCAAATAACATGTTAATTTTGATTTGTATCTTCCAACACTGTCACCTTTTTTCTTAACTGGACATCAACATTCACTGTGTGGCCTTCTAGTCTACCTTACTTTGAGGCAAAAATAACAATTTCACAGATGATTTATTGCTGGACATGGGAGCAGTATACCCAGAGCACAATAACCTCTTTATTTTACAATGTCAGATTATTTGGACATCTTTTAAATATTGTAAAATACTTCCCCATTCCTCTTGGGTTTAACAACACTCATTATTGACAATTAAATCCTAATATTTATGAGTAGCACTATTATTTGTATGTCTGTTGCTTTTTATTTTTCAAGATCAAGCTTAACAGCTCGAAACATTTTTTGGACCATCTGACCACTGACTATTGCCCAATCTAATGTGGAATGGAAATGTCACACAATAGCAGCAATTATTAAGGTTAGGCAAGACTGCTCTTTAGTGGATTTGATAAAGGTCATGAAGATTTCACTAATGGTGCCATGAACCTTTTGCATTAAAAGCAGTCATTTGGCTCATTCTGACTCAGAATTCATGCACAGTTGGGCTTTTCTAGGTTTAATTCTGTAAGGTGAAGACCTTACTTTCTCAGACATGGGAGACCAAACTACAAACCATTAGCAAAGCATCTCTTTCAGATTTTCTGGATTCTCCCTTTGTTCCTGTGGGGATAAAGTGAAGGTAATGGAGGTGATGGAGGTCAAGATGCCAATGGCTCTCTGGCTCAAGCATGGCACACAAACAGCAATGCATTATGGCTGCTATTCTTCCTCCTTCAAATTAGCCATTATTTAGGCTATCTCTCAATACTTTACAGATTTCTTCCATAATCCTAGGATGAAGCTAACATGGAGTGATACAAATGGGAACAACAGATTACTCTGTGAATTTCAAGGTCACACAAAAACTGGTTCAAACAGGAAAAAGTAGAATACATAAACTCAAGATACATAAACTCTCTGGCATTGTACTAAAAAAGACAGTTATTGCATGTGAAGCACAACAGCACTCCCTTGTAGAAAATTTATGGGTGCTAAATGTGAGTGAATGAGTCACAAGCTAGGTCCATGTGGTGCTTCACATCTAAAAAAGACAAAATGACAATGTGCTTGGGTGATTTGCAGCTCCAGGCTAACTTTGGTGGGGGACCTCCAATGGTCCCCAGAGGTCCATGGCCAACACTGCCCTGCTGCCTTGTGGGTATGTCTATCAAGACAAAGGCTAGAGGAGCACACCCTGAGAGAAAAGCAAGGAGTTGGCACCATACATTAGGTGGTCATCCAAAAGACTTGTTTTCCCCCTCGCAACTGGGATTTACCTCATCACTGGGAAGTTAGTGTTTCTGGGGACTGCATGGCACTCTAAAATGCTCTTTGCATAGATCTTCAACTCTGACCACAATATCTAGCCTTACATTGCAGAAGCACTAGTCCAATGATCTCATTCATCAACCAATTTTACACATAGTTTTGTGCATAAATGGTGCATATGCACATTTCAATTCACAGAATGTGATTTATCAAGTTATTCTTGTGCTTGAGGAGAAAAAGTGCAATCGCAGGTAAACTGATATTGAGGAGCTCTGATTGCACTTATTGCCTATCATCAGCATAAAGGACAGAGTAACTGCTGACTTTGGTGCTCATAAGAAGATGCAGACAGAAATATATGAAAAATGTTACTTGATGTGTGAATGTTAAAAAACTATCCTGGAATGTTTTTTATGTTTGTTTGTTTGTTTAAAGATTACGTTAAATAAAGTTTAAGTTAAATACTAACATTAACCAAGTAAATATGATGCTCTAGATGTGATCTGTTCTTTTTGTTTTAATTTGACACATGACAGAGTAGGCAACAAATAAGCAATTAAAATACTGGACAAGGTTTGAGGAAAAACAAGTCCATGGAATTGCTATCGTCAAGGATATAATAAAATATTAACAGGGGTTGGGCTTTATCCAGAGTGTGCGATGTACCAGAGATATTATTCCATAGATTTTATCCAGTTAAAAGATCTGTTCAAAGAGTTTTAAAAAGGTACACACACAAAAGATTTTGTGATAATCCAAGTTGTGTTTTACTTTTAAACAAGCATTATTTGGATTTCATGATTTCATTATTACAAACATAAAATGTTTGGTATACTGTATATTATATTGTAAAGGTCAGACATGAAAGTCATGGCAATATTGTGCTTTCAGTTATTTCTTAGATTCATCTGGGTCAGAATAAGTGCATGTAAATCTTTAATAGAAAAAAACAAGAATTTGGTGAACGTTTTACTTTTTTGGGGGTGGGTTCTGAAATCAAGACAGGGTCAAAATTATACATAGAAGGTCAAAAATATACATACCTATACATAAATGTACAGCTAATATTTGGTTAAATGTCCTTAGCAAGGTTACAGTTGCAAGCTGCAGTTAAATTTGTCGTTTTCCATTACCCATGTAAGGTCTAAAAAGCTTTATAGGCAACATACAATATCAACATACAATGATATATATTGTGAATGATCCAAATTGCATTTTTAGGCTAGAGCTTTCAAACTATTTTTTGTCAGGAATGGGCTACAGGTATATCAAAAGCACATGCTAATGCTTTCCATTGTTGTGAAGGGCAGCAGCAATATAACACTTTTTCTGCTTGGATGCATTAGATTTAATGCTATTAATTCTTGAAGTTTTAAGTGCCAGGGGTCAAATCATCAAACTGACTAAGGTTGGTACCTGTGTAAGTGTTGTAGTCTATCCAGATGTGCTTTTATGATGTATGTCATAGTTGCAACCCCTTTCTTTGATAGATATGTTCCTTTAATCTGTTTACACATGGTTGGAAGCTTGTAGTAAGATAATATTTCTTGAATAAGTCTTGAACATTCAGGTTCAGTTCATTCAGAATAGAAAAAGAATCAGCAAGATATGATCATTAACTACAATTTATATGTGCTTTTTTCTTCTCAACTTGTACATGTGGCTGACCCCCTTACCTTTGTGGTGGTTTACTGGTATGACCTATGAATCAATTAAATTATATTAAATTAATGTTTACTTTTTGCAAATTGTGGAACCAAGAAAAAAAACAATTTAATTTAAACCAGTCATCATCTGATATCACAAGTCAGGGATCTCAACTGGAAGAGGAAATGAATGAAATATTTATTTACTCACAACAAAGACAAAACAATACCTTATTCATTAAATGAAATGTATGTGTATGTAGATTGGTTAAATAAGTGTTGAATGTCTCTAAGATAACAAAGGTGAATGTTAGGGTTTAACTAGATGAATTGTGAGTTCATTTATATGATGGATAACAAAGAACAAAATGGTATGAGCTACTGCAGATAGCACCCACACTAATCCATAAGAAGAGGAAGCCTTGCATGTTATTATGATGCTGATCTAGAAGACTCTATTTGCTGCACGGCATTGAAATCAGAACCATGAGTGTACCAAAGAAGTGGCAATTCTTCCCACAGCACACACAATGGTCAACCAGGCGGAGGAAGCTTCGCGCGCTCTCAGGTAGTCAGAAGCTCTCATCATAACATTAGAACACAATTCACCAGTAACTTATTGAAGAGGCCTATGACATTTTGGATGCATGAGCATATAGACACACACACACACAC
>JAOVVH010000036.1:9282121-9299664 GCA_028566435.1 Scorpiodoras heckelii | reverse complement strand
CTGAGGCCTTCGCAGAACAGGTGTATTTATACTGAGACTAAATTACACACAGCTGGACTCTATTAACTAATTAAGTGGCTTCTGAAGGCAGTTGATTGCACTGGAATTTATTTAGGGGTATCAGAGTACATGGGGCTGAATACTTTTGCACGTCACACTTTTCAGATTTTTATTTGATTAATGTATCATTTTCATTCCAATTCACAATTATGTGCTACTTTGTGTTGGTCTATCAATTAAAATCTCAATAAAATACATTTATGTTTGTGGTTGTAAGGTGACAAAATGTGAAATAATTTCAGGATATTTCAGTCTAATATCCTAAGTCCCAAAGGCAAAATATGGCCAATAATGACTCCTACAGTGGCTTGCAAAAGTATTCATACTTTTGCAAGCCACTGTAGAAATCATTATTGGCCATTTTTTGCCTTTGGGACTTAGGATATTAGAATTATAGTTAAAGTCTGTGTGTGGCATTTTGTTTAGTTTGTGATATTTTTCCTATTCTTGACTATATTTCTGTGTTTTTTAAATCTATTTTATACAAGCATCCATGCTTGTGCTAGACTTTACAGTCTACACTCATATATAAACGTTCGTAATAATAAAACAAAAATAAGGGCAAACATGCAAAGTAATTCTTAGTGCAGGTTAAAACTTGTGCATCCTCCAGAGTTTAGGGACAATCTAAAATGTTTACTTACCCTCCTCATCAAAGCCAAAAACAAAAAATGCCAATTCATAAAATGACCCAGAATGGAGTCATTAAATTTCAATCTCCACATAAGTGGTGGAAAGAAAGTCATGGATTCCAACCACAGTACCTCATCTTTCATATAACTAATATTTTATGTATAAGTCTGTGGACTTAATATTTTTAGAGGGCACTGTGTAATAACAGCAATAACTTTATCCTCATCTAATGGTCAAGTGATGTATTGCTATCAGCACTCATTCATTTTATATAGACTTTTGTTCCTTTGTTTTTTTCTTTTTTTCATTATCATTAAGGCTACGATCGTTAAAGTTTGACTGACCCAGACTGGCTGGGGCCCTGACTGTCAGACTTTGGTCCTATTTATATAAGCTATATTCATTTGGTAAGGTAACTCATGGACTGGCAGGGCCACTTATTTACTTTATTTGCTAGTCAAATTGAATATTTCCATGGGAACTGCAGCTAAAATTTAATACTATGGCAACTAGCAGCACATAATGCCAGGACTTTTGGACAGCACTTGGTTTAAATGGTATTCCTTTACTATTTGGTATGTAGTATATAATAATCATTGTGCAGATGGTGTCCCACTCATCTCACTGAAGACAAGGTAAAGTTCAAATCTGGCAATTGTATGGGGTATTTTATTTGTCCCTTGAAGCTCTCTAAACCCTTGATGGTTCTATGTGGAATACTACAACAGGGAGTTTTCCTATTTAAAAAGCATTCCAACTTTAATATGTTTTTGATACTAAGAACATTTAGTTTTTGAACAGTTAAGAGTTTTTGGAGAGTATTTCCATATCAAAATTCACTAATTTGTGAAGAATGCACATGTTAGTTATAAACCTAATTGGATAGATGTGATGCAAGGTTTTGTAAGCTGAAGAACCTATGCCTATCTTCAGAAGTTAATGCTCTTCTAAGGCATTAGTTATTAACCCTGTTTCTGGAGATTTACCTTTCCACAGAATTCAATTCCTAATTCAGCAGATCTACTCTGGCTAATCAAGCATATGTATAACCTGAGCAGGTGTGTTTTTTTTGTGTAATTGAAATCTCTAGGACAGTAGGTCTCCAAGAAAAGGTATGCTGATTACTCAAAAGGCCATGAACACCAATTAAATATGTTTACTCATTTTTCTCCCAATTTAGTCTTACCAGTTCCTACCCACTAGGCAGTTAATTAACCAGAAAAGAGTGAAGGCTTGCATGATTTCTCTAAGAACCATGTTTTCATGCAATGTACATAAATTGTTCCTATGACTTTTTCGTCAAAGATCTGATATAGAAATTACTGTCATTCTAATTTGAATGCTATACATTAATATAAATTCAGTTATATATACACCAACCAGCTATAACAATGAAACCACCTGCCTAATATTTAGTGCCCCCTTATGCCACCGTAATAGCTCTGATCTGTCTAGGCATGGACTCTACAAGACTTTTGAAGGTGTGCTATGGTGTCTGGCACCAAGACATTAGCAGCAGACCCTTAAGTCCTGTAAGTTTTGAGGTGGGGCCTGTATGGAACGGACTTGTGTGTCTTTCACATCCCACAGATGCTTGATTGGATTGAGATCTGGGGAATTTGGAGACCAAGTCAACACTCTGAACTCTTTGTTGTGCTCCTCAAACAATTTTTTTCAGTGTGGCAGGACACATTATCCTGCTGAAAAGGTGTACTTAGTCAACAATATTTTAGGTAGGTAATACATGTCGAAGTAGCATCCAGATGAATTCCAGGACCCAAGGTTTCCTGGCAGAACATTGCCTAGAGCATCACACTGCCTCCACCAGCTGGCCATCTACCCAAATTGCATTAAGTACCATCTGTTCCACAGGTAAGTAACGCACATGTACCCAGCTGTCCCAATGATGTAACTAAATGTGATTCATCTGACCAGGCTCCATGGTCCAGTTCTGATGCACATGTGCACATTGTAGGTGCTTTCAGTGGTGGTCAGGATCAGCATGGGCCCTCTGACTGGTCTGTTGCTATGCAGCCCTTCAGCAAGCTGTGATGCACCGTGTCCTGCCAGCATTAATTTTTCAGCAATTTGTGCTGCAGTAGCTCTTCTGTGTGATCAAACCACAGGCTAGCCTGTGCTTGATAAACATCACTGAGCCTTGTGCACCCCTGATCCTGTTGCCGGTTCACCAGTTATCTGTATCTGTCACTTTTCTGTATCTGACACTTTTGTCAGATACTTATCACTGCATATCAGAAATACCCCACAAGACCTGCTGTTTTTGAGATTCTCTGACCCAGTTGCCTAGTCATCACAATTTGGCCCTTGTCAAAGTCACTTAGACTCTTAGGTTTGTCAATTTTTCCTGCTTCCAACACATCAATTTTGAGAACTGACTGTTTACTTGCTGCCTGATATATCCCACACCTTGATAGTTGCCATTGTAACTAGATAATCAATGTTATTCATGTCACTTTTTAGTGGTTTAAATGTTATGGCTGATTGGTGAAGAACTAACTTCTTAGGCAGCATGGTGGCACAGCTGCATGGGCTGTGGCTCTACTCTGATATCAGGTAATTCTCTGTTTGGTGTTTTGCATGTTGTCCTTCTGTAGTATTTACTATGTAGTGTAGTATTTTCATAATGGCAGGTCTGTGTTGAATTCAGCACAGAACTCCATCTCGCAGAATCCCTCACTGCTTATAGACTTGACTATTGAAAACTCAACTTTCCATATTTTATTTTCAAGTTATTAAGGATTCAAATACTTTAATTCAAATGATCAAATTATTAAGGATACACACCTGGGATTGATCACATGCCCACACACTATATCTGCCTGTTTGTCAGTGAAATTCTTTTATTGTTTGGGAAGTCATATACTAATTGCTGCAGTTTTGCAAGTGGAATTTTGCCCATTCAGGCAGGCCAGTCAAGCATCTATGGTACCTTCACATATATGCAGATCACCCATGCCATAATAGATGCTGTTTTTTGCACTTTTCTGAAAACTTCCCATCTTTCAAGTTTAACTAATTACTAAGAAAACACAGCTGGGACTAATCACACACACAGACTTTATATAAGAACGTTCGTCAGAGTCATACTGTGACAAAGAATAAAGGTCGGGAGACAGGTTGGGAGAACTAAACAATTTTTTTATTTCCAACTTAAAGTTTATGCTTTTCAGCTCATTTAACACGGCTCTGTCTTGCTCTCTTGCTCATCGAGGCTCTCTCTTGAACGTTCTCCTCCGTTCCCCTTTAATGCCTCACTCTTGAGAGACAAAAGACAATTAGGCTTGGGAAATAAGGAGCAGTGTGGGTGCTCACCTTTTCCGGCCACTCCTGGCTCTGGCTCCCGTTGCCAGATCCTGCCAGATCATGCACCCATATGCGGTATGTGGATGCAGCAACCTGTCCATCAACCGCTGAAATGTAGCTGGAGTCCCGATTAACCCAAAGGGAAGTGTTACAAATTGGTGAAAGCCGGACAGTGTGGAGAAGGACGTTTTTTCATGGGATAAGGGAGACAAGGGGATCTGCCAATATCCCTTGGTTAAGTCCATTGTCGAATAAACGCATGCTACACCTAACCAATCGAGCAGTTTGTCAATGTGAGGCAAGGGATATGCATCAAATTTATACACCACGCTGACTTTATGATACTCCACACAGAAGCAAACCGACCCATCTGACCTGGGAACCAAGACAACCGGGCTGCTCCACTTGCTGTGGAACACTTCTATATCGAGCATGGCCATGAGCTCCTCCCTGACCGCCTGTTTTTTATGTTCAGGGAGATGAAAGGGGCGACTATAAACCACTACCCCAGGTGCGTTTTGATGTGGCGCCCAGACAGAGCAGAAAATACGTTGGAGAATTCCCCCTGGATCCGCTCAACATCAACGGCCTGGGAGGAGGAGAGGTGGCTGTCAATCGGAATGAACTGGAATATACTCTTTTGCCAATTCCACATTTAGTTTTGGTCCCAGCTCATCCCTCTCGGGAACCACCGTCACCAAAGCCACTTATTCATCCTCCCTCCATGGTTTTAGGAGGGTAAATGACATGGTAAATTTGGCATGCCCCCTGTCCATGCACACTACCTCATAGTCAACGTCCATGTGACCTCAAATGGACCTTGCCACTTTGCGAGTAATTTGGAGCTCGACATAGGTAGTAAAATGAGCACGTTATCTCCCGGTGTGAAACTACATAGCTGAGCACCCATTATACAGCCGGGACAGACGTTCTTGATCCTGCAGCAAATTCTCCTGTGTTAAAGCACCCAATGTGTGGAGTTTTGCTCTCAGGTCAAGAACATACTGAATTTCACTTTTACTGTTCAAAGGACCCTCCCCCAATTTTCCCTCACAACATTAAGAATGCCGTGAGGTCTCCGCCAGTAGAAAAGTTCAAATGGGGAAAGCCCCGTGGAGGCTTGTGGGACCTCTTGTACTGAGAATAAGAGGGGCTCGAGCCACTTATCTCAATTTTTCGCATCCCCGTGCACAGACTTACGAATCATGTTTTTAAGTGTTTTATTAAATCGTTCGACCATTTGTGGATGGTAAATGCTGATACGAATCAATTTAATCCCCAATAATTCGTACAGCTTGTGAAGTGTGCATGACATAAATGTGGTGTCCTGGTCTGTCAGGATCTCTTTCAGGATTCTGACCCGGGAGATCACACTGAAGAGTGCAACTGCAACACTGCGTGCTGAGATGTTGCGCAGCAGCACTGCTTCCGGGTATTGCGTTGTGTAGTCCACAAGGACTGACACAAAGCGATAGCTGTGTCCTGACTGTTCTAATGGCCCAACAAAGTCCATGCCAAATCTCTTAAATGGGACCTCAATTAATGGAAGCAGGCACAAAGGCACTTTTGGGGTGGCCAGGGCATTCATTAGTTGACATTCGCGACATGCCACACACCACCTGCGAACATCCTTGTGAATGCCCGGCCAATAGAAGTGGGCCATGAGATGAAAAAGTGTTTTATCCTGTCCTATATGTACCACCATATGGTTAAAATGAGCTGGAATAACATTTCCCGGCAGCTCTTAGGCACCAGCAGCTGATTGGTAACTTCTTGTGTGTGAGTGTCCTGTGTCACTCTGTACAGTCTATCTTTAATAATTGCAAAGTAGGGGTAGGAAAGTGCAGCATCAGGGGAGATCCTTTGACCATTGATTACTTTCACTTGGTCAAAGGCATGACGGAGCCTCTCATTGCACATCTGCTCTAGAGGAAAATCCCCAACGGGGAATTCCCAGAGGGAGGGGAAGTAGGCCCCACCTCTGCCTCCGTGCCAGATTGATGCTGAGCCAACGTTGATGAGGGAAACACCGCTTCTCCCACCAGTGCTGCACACATCCTACACCGCACTGTATTTGTGCTGGACCCATCTGTGCAAATCCCCCTCAACAGTTAATTAAAATATGGCCAATTACTACACAGAATTAGTGGATAGGAGAGGCGGGGACTAACCACCACCTCAATGTTTTTTTCCCCTGAATATTACTGCGATGGAAAGTACAGGATATTTGTGAATATCCCCTTGCACACATTTAACCTTCACCTTTCCCATCACCCATTGTGCAACCAGGCTTTGGTGAACCACTGATTGACTGAACCCGGAATCCACCAAGGTGTGTACCCCTTTGTACACTTACCGGTATTTTGTACATCCCAGCTTGATCGGGGGTGGCCTGTGGCACATTGGAGATTCAGACCACTGCTCTGACCTTCATCATGGGACACTAGTCCTGGAAGTGCCCAGGATCCCCACAGTAGCCCGGCCCAGGCCTTCTACCTGCACCCCTGGAGTTGAACTCCCCCCACTGTGGGGAGGACACACAAGGGACAGGAGAGGGTTGAGTAAATCGGTCGTGGACGCGTGGGGTCGGTTTTGGGGGAGCTGGCCCCACCACCGTGGCATTGGGACAGGGTGAAGGGGAGGGAGCAAAGGGGAGGGAGCAAAGGGGAGGGGAGAAGGGTGAAAGAGAGGGGGAGCAGTGGGGGATTCTCCCATGCCTGGAAATGCCGATACATGGTCCTCCGCCAATGTGACAGCCTCCTCCAGTGATGCCAGGTGGTGGCACTGGACCCACTCAGTTGTTCCCGCCGGCAGCTTGGCAATGAATTGCTCCAGCACCACCTGTTCCATGATCCCCTCGGTGTCGCGGTCCCCCCCCCATGAAACCTCCGGCAGGCATCCTGCAGCTGCTGGGCGAAGACAAAGGGCTGGCCGGCCGAGTTGTACTTCAGTGAGCGGGAGTGCCTCCTGTGTTGTTCTGGAGCCCGGCCAACCTGCTGCATGATCACCTGCCACAGGACAGGGTAGTCCAGCATGCTGGCGGCTGGCAGCTGATGAGTGGCAAGTTGGGCCTCCCCTGACAGGAGTGAAAAGAGACGGGCGGCCCATTGGTCTTCACGCCAGCCCTATACCTCCGCAGACTGCTTAAAAAGTTTGAAGAAGGCCTCTACATCATCCTGAGGGCCCATCTTGGGTAGTGTCAGGGGAGGCGCGGAAGCTGAGGCCGCCACGATGGGTGTTGGAGCACCTATAGTGTGCAGCAAGTCCTGCAGTGTTTGCCGGTCCTCTACCTGCACCACGAGCAAGGCCTGGAACTGGCATTCATGGTCCTCCTGCAGCGAGCAGAAGGCGTCTGCCTGGGCCTGCTGCATAGCTGTGAGGGACTGGACAAGACTGCCCAGGGGCAAGGACTCCATGTCAGTGTTTGGGATCCCGGGTTTTGACACCAGTGTGACAAAGAATAAAGTTAGGGAGACAAGTTGGGAGAACTAAACAAAGGTTTTTATTTACAACTTAAAGTTTATGCTTTTCAGCTCATTTAGCATGGTTCTCTCTTGCTCACTCTCCTCCGCTCCCCTTTAATTCCTCGCTCACTACGCGCGCACACACACACACACATGCACGCACGCACGCACGCACTCAAAGGGAGAGAGACAAAAGACAATTAGGCTTGGGAAATAAGGAGCACTTGCAGGTGCTTACCTTTTCCGTCTCTTGTTGCCAGATCCTGCCAGATCGCGTCCCTGCTGCCACACATACTTTGTGAAGTTTAATTCATTGTGTCTACCTATTCTGAGCCAATTTTATATTAAAGTTTTGATTCTTATTTTTGACCCCAGCCTGTCCTTCTTGTCTAAATTTTTAGATTTTGCCTAATTTATGATGCTTGCTTACCTGTGCCTGTTTCATTACTTTGATTTTGCCCTTAGTTTCTGGCTTATCTGCCCATTTAAATAAACTCAGCTGCATATGTTATATACAAATTGTTATTACAACCAAAGATAATACACAAACTAGTTATCAACTGTAAAGCAGCAGACATTTTTATGTTTATTTTTACATGAATTATTTTATTTTAGAATCTATTTGCTAAATCTATTGGACCTATTTCCATCAGCCCGCAAGGCATTTACAAGGCAGTACTGAAATTTGTGAACTCTTTCCATTTTTTCCCTTTCCAAGCATAAGCCATGAAACTATCATTACTCTTGGCTATTGTTGCAGTGGGTTATGATAGTTGCATAAATATCACTAACACACACACACTGAGGCAGCAATCTCTCCCAGTCTCTGAGACCCTGACACATCTCACTGTGTTGTCCTTATATGCTCCCACCCTCTGTCACCCCACAGAGCAGACAGACTCAATATAAACTGGAACTTTCCAATAATGGCCATATTACAAAAGAGAGTGAGAGTGCACAAGGGTAGTGTAATATATATTTTTTAGATTGGGGATAGGGACTGAAGTGAGTCAGTTGAGGGCATATAGAGTGCACAGAGCCATATCCCATCTAATATGGATGCGTATATGAATATTTCTTTGTTGAAATCTGATTTGTGCTCTGACCTCTAAGTGCTTTATCTTCATTATGACTGATGCTGGAAATCCAAAAAGCTGACACTCTGGCACTTTCCTCCCTTCTGGCTGCTTTCATAGATTTGTTTCAAAATTGGAAATTTTTATATAAGGCAATGGTTATTCCTAATTTCCTGATTCCCTGCAGATTCATGATCTGCTGTCACATTGCATGTTCGGTGGAAAAAAAATATTATAGAAAAATAATATGTTTATCAAAAGATTATTCATCTATCTTATCTATAATGTTAATGTAAAAAAAAAATTCCCATTGGCTGAGAAGATTTTTGAACTCGTCATTTCACTGGGAGTCATGAATTATTTTCCAGCACATATTTCACACTTGGGTGACACTTCACAAATCAAACTTTTTTAATCATTGACACAATGATTGTTGCCTAGCAACAGGCTCAACTGGAGTGAGCTAGCATGGAGGTGTGAGCTGCAGCAGTGCAGAGATTGTGTGTTCTCCTGTAGATGTGTGAAATGACATGACCATGCTTTTTATCTCCTACTTAATGAGTTTGCTGTTTGGTTCATTTTTTAGCATTGACACTGGTACCCCAGGCCTCAATTTCAGCATGATCCTGTTTGAAAAGGGGATGCTTTGCTGTAGACAGATGGGCTCAAGATATCAATTGCATCTGGATCACTTTATCTTGTCAGATAATGTCTGACCTATTCACCATACAGAATGGGAAGTTCGTGGTGGCACTGACAGTCAGGGGAGAACTGATGTTCCCTGTCTAAAGACCAAAATATGCCTCTTTACAGAGAACATCCAGCCCAATATCATCAATTTGGTGTTATTTAAGTAATCTTAGTTCAAAGTTCTTACCACAAAGACAGTAAAACAAGGACAAATTACATTATTTATATCAATAAGATCCATTGACCCCTTTAAATGTAAAATAAACAATGCAGACCCCCTCAATATATACGAACTTCATGAATATATTGAAGGTACATTGTTTAAGTGTACAGTAATATTTTATCTATTTATTTATGCTGTAGAGATTTGTTATGCTGCCCTCGCACTGCGTTCCTATCAGCTTGCAGGACTAGACAGCACTTGAATGGTTGAAATTCCAATAAATCCACAAGGCGTGCTTTTCTTGCATTTACTGTCACTTCAGGCACTCATTCATACATTCATTTGTTTTCATTTGTAAAACTGCAACAGAATACAGAAATAAAGAAACATAAATTTTACAGAAGTCTGCTGTGTATTACAGTCAAGTTGACTACATTGAGTGGAAAGCTATTTTTAGCCTACGCACAAGTAACAAGACCTAGCATGACTAGCCGCTAAGCATTATGAGATTTACATACAAGTAGAGGTAGAAAACTAATGCATTCAGTGTATTTTGAACAGAAAATCAAATACTAACACAAAATATCAACTTACAGACAAATAATGTCCAAGGCTCAAGCGTGTTTCACTGATTGTTTCACGAGCTGCATTCAAATCGCGTTCATCCAACACTAGATCTCACCGGAAACTAAAACGAGAAACGTAACTTACTTCTATGGAAGGCAGAATACTCCCCGCTTGGCATATTACTGTTATGCCACTATTAACTTTACTTAAACTTAAATTACACTGAAATATCAAAGGTCTAAGAAACATTCATTTAATTTTCCTCAGATAGGAGAACTACAATCTCTGAGATAGGCCTCAAAAGCACTTTAACAGTCCCTTCTTTTACAATTTTCACTTCCACCTTCCGGATCCTCTTGTCGCCGCTCGGAAGAGTGTTGACAATCACTCCCACTGGCCATTCGTTCCTGTGGGTTTGACTGTCCTTGAGCAAGACAACATCACCGTTCTTGACATTTGGCCTTTCGTCAATCCACTTTCGTCAGCCCTGTAGCGTGGACAAGTAGTCCCTTCTCCATCTATTCCAAAAAGTGTTTGCGAGGCACTGGACATGCTTCCATTGTTTCGCATGCAAGTCTGCCATTTGGAAGTTTCCAGAGGGGGCCTTTTGAGTGAGGAGCATAACTGGGGTGAGCACTGTGAGCGTGTCTGGATCAGAGGACACAGGCACCAGAGGCCTTGCATTCATTATGACTATTACTTCAGCCATAAGAGTGCTCAAAACCTCATGTGTCAGATGGGTGTGTCCAGTCTGGAGCAACATAGTATCCAGTATGTGCCTGGCAACGCCAATAAGTCTTTCCCAAGAACCCCCCATATGCGAAGAGTCCAGAGCAGAGAAGCCTGGCCGAACCCCGGATTGCAAAAAATCTCAGGGCATTGATGAAGCTGTCGGTGGTCATGGACTTGATGAGCTCGAAGTGGACAGCGCTGGTTGACATACAGGTAAAAATTACTGCCCAACACTTACTGTCTGCACTTCCTCCTCTTGTTCTGCTTGTCATAATGGCCCATGGCCCAAAAAGATCAATGCCTATATGAGTGAACGGAGGCTCTGGTGTGAGCCTGTCGGCAGGTAGGTCTGCCATCTTTTGTTCTTGCAGGTTACACACCTATGAATGACAGAAGACACCAGACGTTTCCCTCCTATGATCCAGTATCCTGCTGCTCTAACTGAGCCTTCTGTTATGTGTCACCCCTGATGCACTGCTTGCTCATGGTAGTACCTCACCAGAAGTACTCACAAGAGGTGGAGAGCATGGGATAATCAGAGGATGTTTTTCTTCTCTTGACAGGTCAGGGGAGGATGATATATGACCTCCGACCCGCAGCATCACTCTTTTTGCGTGTGACAATTCACTTGTGCTGAGTATGCCTTTGAAAGAGCGCCACCTGTCGTGCTCGGATGCTGGGTTTCCTTTAAAATGATGCTGCAACATGGATGAACTTAGCTGTAGCTTTGCAGAGGTTTCTCCAATTAGAGAAACTTTTGAAACGTTGTGAGCCCAGGTGAGCATCCAAGGGTCTGGTAGCCAAAGCTGCCACCTCAGGCCGGATCTCAGCATCTGCTTTGGGCTCCACCAGGGTGAAGACTGTGTCCTAGTGTTTCCTCTGTGTTCTCACGTCTGAGGAAACTGGGACCAGAGAGCCAACTGCTTTTCTGTAGCTCAGTTGCTGGCATTAATCTTGTAACATGGTCCGCAAGATTTAAGTCCGTGGGTATGTAGGACCACCGGTTTGGGTGGGTTTATTGTCTGATACGAGTCACCCTGTTGGATACATACATGTAGAATCTTCTTGAAGAGTTGTGGATGTAGCCAAGTACAATCCTACTATCTGTGAAGAACCTGATGGCGTCCACATCAATGTCCATTTCATCTCTGATCAGCTCAAACATCTGGACAGCTAGCACGGCTGCACAAAGTTCGAAGCGGGGGATGGTGTGGGCAGGCCGAGGGGCCAGCCTGGACTTTCCCATAACAAAACCCACATGTGGCTTGCCATCAGCGTTGACTGCTCTCAGGTAGGCCACAGCCCCTATAGGTACAGTAGATGCATTGGAGAAAATACACAGTTCTCTCCTCTGTGTCAAAGATAGTGGCACAGGGATGTAGCACCTCTTGATGCGCAGATCTTCCAGAGCCTTTAGTGAGTCTCTCCACATGTCCACCCTGTTTCTTTGTCTGAGTCAAGTGGAGTGTCCCACCCCTGCTCTGATGACAATTCACGCACTAATGCTTTTCCTTGCATTACTACAGGAGCAACGAACCCCAAAGGGTCATAAAGACTGTTAACTGTGGACAAGACATCTCTCCGCATGTATGGCTTCTCCTCCTGAGACACCAGGAAGGTAAAGCTGTCTAGTTCCAGGAATGGCCCAGGCTTCTTTGGAGAGGGAGAGGATCTACACAGAGTTCCAGATCTATAATTTCCTTGGAACGGTCTTGTTCGGGTAAGGCTTCCATCACCTGTTCACTGTTTGATGCCACTATATGTAGCATTAGATTAGACTCTGCAAGCATTTGTTTGGTTCTTGTTATGAGGTCTATGGCCTGCTCAGTTGTGGTGACAGAGGTCAAGCCATCGTCGACATAGAACTGACGCTCCATGAACTGTCTTGCGTCTGAGCTGTATTCCGCTTCACCTTTCTCGGCGGCTCATCTCATGCAGTATATGGCAATGACAGGTGATGGTGTATTTTCAAATACATGAACTTTCATCTTGTACTCCACCACATTCTTGTTTAAGTCATTGTCCTCATACCAGAGGTAGTGGGGATAGTCTCTATGATCACTTCTGACCACAAAGCAATAAAACATTTGATGCACATTGGCCGTAACAGCTACTGGCTCTTTCCTGAATCTAAGGAGCACTCTTAACAGCGTGTTATTCAAGTCTGGACCGCTGAGGAGCACATCATTAAGACTGATGCCTTCGTATTCAGCGTTTGAGTCAAATATTACTCTTATCTGACCCAGGTTCTTCGGGTGATAAACACCAAACGTGGGCAGGTACCAGTGTTCTTTGCCTGGCTCCAGATGTGGCGTATGTTCAGCTTGGTCATTGTCCAGCATTCTCTGCATGAATTCAGTGTAGTGTCGTTTGATTTCAGGCTTTCTCTCCAGCATTTTCCTGAATGAGGCGAGACGGTTCACAGCTTGTTCTTGGTTACTGGGAAGGAGTAGTCGCGTTGACCGGAATGGCAGAGGTGCTACCCAGCTGTGGTAGTCATCCTGGTAGACCTTGTCATTCATGATGGTCAGGAATGCTTTGTCAGCCATTCACAATGCCTGTTTGTTGTCATCTCTAGAGCTCTCAAACACTGAGTGCCCAAGCTTGCCTGTGTTCCTTGCCTGGTCTGCTTCTTCCCCATAGATTGAGAAAAGGGATCTGTGTCGGTGTGACTTGCCATTGTAGTCCTCCTTCACATGGATGTTGTTTGGACAGCCACTGAGAAAGGATGTATGGCCATTTGGTAGCACATTTGCCTTATACACATTGACTTTCACTGGCTTGTGGACTGCCTTCAGACAGGCTTCACCCACGATGACCCAGCCCAGGTCGAGCCGTTGTGCATATGGCGCATTGTGTGGCCCGTTGATTTGTTCCCGTGCCTTATGTACCCTCAGGATGTCTCTTCCTAAGAGCAGGAGGATGGGCGCATCAGGGTCCATTGCATGTATCTTGTGGGCAACAGGCTGGAGGTGGGGGTGATGCTGTGTGACATCTGGCGACGGAATTTCTGATCTATCATTGGGCAGCATGTCACACTTAGTGTGGGGAGAGGGAGTTATAGTTTCCCATCCATGTATTCGAGCATGAAGTTGTTGACTCGTCTGCCAGAGGTTTCTTTTGTCCCGGAGCAGGTTTTCAGTGTATATGGGGCTTTGATCCCAAAGAGGCTGAAGAACTCTGTCCTTGCAAGTGACTTGTTACTCTGTTCGTCTAAAACAGCATACATCTTGATTGCTTTTTCTTTTCTCCCTGCAGGATATACTTTGATCAGGCAAATCTTAGCACATGTGCATGAGCTGTCTGATTTACCACAAACCTCCGTGCAGCAGTTGAATATGGCTGTTGATGTGCCTTCGTTGAGCTACCCGCTCTACTCCTTATCTGCTATGGCGCTCTCTGCGGCTGTAGGAGGACCTGGGTGGAGGGCTGCAATATGTTTTTCACTGTTGCATTTGGTGCAGTTGATTGACGCTTTGCAGCCTTTTGCGATGTGCTGTGTTGACCCGCAACACTTGAAACAGATGCTGTTGTCTTTCAGGTATGCCCTACGTTCTTCGATAGGCTTGGATCTAAATGCTCTACACTCTTTAAGTGGGTGAGGCTTCCTGTGCATAGGGCACTCGTGGTCAGGTTCACTCATTTTCTTCTCTGTAGGGTTGGTGTCACCATTGCTGGACTTAGATGCAACATCCGTTTTGTGGACGCTCAATGCGGCTTTCTGGCTGGGCTTTACAGCCTTGTCTGGTCTCGACAGCATGTAGCTACTGGAGGCGGCAAAGGCAAAGCTGGGTCATTCCTCACTTTGGCCTGTTGGCGGATGAACTGCGAGAAGAGGGAAAATGGAGGGAAAGCTACCCCATGGTCCTCTTTGAATTTGGACCCTTTGGCTATTCATTTCTCTTGAAGACTACAGGGTAACTTTTCCACTATGGGGTTTACCCCACGAGCTGTATCCAAAAAGGCAAGGCCGGGTAGGAATCCATCTGCATTTGCACATTCCAATTCTAGCAAGATGTCACCCAGTTCTTGGAGCTTAGCATTGTCTTTGTTTGTTAGCTTAGGAAAATCTTCTATCTTATTAAGCAGTGCGTGTTCAATGACTTCTGGTGTGCCATAACAGTCCTCGAGGCATTGCCACACCATGCTGGCCTGCACCAGGATTGAGGATGTGCACTGAGTGAATTCTCTTTGCCTATTCTGCTAAATCAACTCCAAGCCATTTGGCTAACAAGTCCAGCTCTTCTCTGGGTGATAGGTTCAAGTCGTGTGGCAGTCACAAAGGATGCTTTCCATGACCCGTAATGTTCAGGACAGTCGTCAAACTTGAGGAGGCCCAAACTCACGAGTTCTCTGCGCATAAGATACCTGGCGAGGTCTTGTGCTTGTTGTGCTTCATGTGAGAAAACTCTGTGAGGGTCGGTGGATTGCTTAAACTTTTCAGGGTAAGTCTTGGGTGGAGACCTCTCGCTTCATTCTTCTTTTTAGATGTTTGTCACATTCAGCATCGGATATGGGTGAACAGCAGGTCCGCCATTTTGGAGCCTGGGTGGTTCGTAGTGGTCCACTGACAGGTGTTTCAGTGGTGGCAGTTCATTGCAAAACAGCCCTGCGTGTTGCTTTACGTAGTTACCGGCTCGGTCAGATGCAGTGAGAGGCTTTTCTGGAACATATGGTCCGTGGTGCTTCTCCCCGCTTTTAATCTCCTCTTCCTCATAGGCTGCTGCTTCAGCCTTGGCGGCTGCAGCGTTCTTTTGACAGCTGAGGACATGGAGACTGGCTTTGAGTTCAGCTTTCTGCCTCATTGCAATAGCTTCGAATTCAGCCTTCTGTCTCATCACGCTAGCTTCTCTTTCAGCAAAGTCCAGCTGGGCCTGTGCTGCTTTTGATTTAGCATGTGCCCTGGCAGCAGCTGTTGATGTTGACCCGTTGCTGGAGCGCTGTGATGACCGATTGGATTTCTTTGATAACTGTGTCTGGTCATCCAGTGTTTGGAATGGCTCTTGTCTCTCAGTTGACTGATGAGCATCTTCAGTTATCTCTAGAGCAACTGCACCTTGAGCCTGTTTGCCGGCATCCTGCTCTGCTCTGCTTGAGTGAAGGCTCATGGTTGTCTAGTTAGTCTTTTATCTTGAACCCACTGCGCTGTTGTCTTTTTACTATGCTGCCCTCTCACTGCGTTCCTATCAGCTTGCAGGACTAGACAGCTAGCTAACACTTGAATGGTGGTTGGAATTCCAATAAATCCACAAGTCATGCTTTTCTTGTATTTACTGTCATTCAGGCACTCATTCGTACATTCATTTGTTTTCATTTGTAAAACTGCAACAGAATACAGAAATAAAGAAACATAAATTTTACAGAAGTCTGCTGTGTATTACAGTCAAGTCGACTACATTGAGTGGAAAGTCAGCCGCTAAGCATTATGAAATTTACATACAAGTAGAGCTAGAAAACTAATGCTTTCAGTGTATTTTGAACAGAAAATCAAATACTAACACAAAATATCAACTTACAGACAAATAACGTCCAAGGCTCAAGCGTGTTTCACTGACTGTTTCACAAGCTGCATTCAAACCGCGTTCATCCAACACTAGATCTCAACGGAAACTAAAACGAGAAACGTAACTTACACAACTAGCGCAACTACACCTTTGTCACAAGGTGGCAGTATATCCTAAACTAGAACTAGAATATTTTGAACCAGAATCAAGGTTATTTATGACTTCTTTATGGAAGGCAGAATATTTGTATTCCAGGCGTTTTCAACAACAAAATACACCAGGTCAAATTTGACATTATTTATCAGCCTATTTTTATATTGAGGTTTGGATTAAATAGACTACAAGTCTGTGGTGTTTTATTCTGGACAAATCTGGTATGGGCTTGATAACTGAAGGACAAAAAACTCTGTTAAATGTGTTACTATATTTGGGTTCTGTCATGTTTTCAAAAGTGGTTAATGTGACCCAGGCATTGGTCTCTGGGTTGGAACTGTAGTAACAACTCGTGGGCTTAAAGCCCAAATCCTTGGCTTGATCCAGGACAGTCCAGGACAATGTATGAAATCTGTTATTTCTAGGCTCTTTAACCATTGGTTAGTATTGTATTGATCTTGTAATGTGGCCCAGGCATCAATCTCTGAATTTAAACCCTACTTAAAACCTGTGGTCTGAATTGAAGTGGATAGTGCACAAAAAGAAATGTAAAGAAACTTTAAATGTTCTGTACATATAGTGGTTTAAGTTAATTTTTTTTGTGTTCTCCAGCCTTAGATTTTATAGAAGGACAGTCATTGCTTCCAATTAAAGTAGGTGGATTAAAGTATGTACACGTGTATGCATGGTCCTATTCAGGGAATATTCCCACCTCACACATCTTTTGATAGGTTTGGGATCCACTGCAACCCTGACATGTAGGAATCAGTTCATGTTAATAAATATGTCAATCAGCCTTAGTATATGACTACTAGTTCTGTTCTTTAAGTAAAGGAAATTTTATTCAGAGGTTTCAAGCCTGTAGAAATAGAGCTATTTCCTTGAGATTGCTGCATGATCTTCTGTCACATTCTGTAGTTTCAAGAGACGTATTAGCAAATACACTTACCCTGCATCATTTTAAGTCAAATCATTTGGAGTCAAATGACTCCAGACGTATGTACTTGCTTTGATACTGAGATGTCCATTTTAAAAAAAAAATTTTTTTTTGACCTTCGGCTGCTCCCGTTCCGCGGGGTCGCCACAGCGGATCAAGTCCACACCCAGATCTGGCACTGTTTTTACGCCGGATGCCCTTCCTGCCGCAACCCTCCCCCCCGTCAGCGGGGTGGCGGGA
>JAOVVH010000036.1:9221809-9251943 GCA_028566435.1 Scorpiodoras heckelii | reverse complement strand
GCCATGGAAACCCATTCCATGAAGCTCTCTATGCACTGTGCTTGAGCTAATCTGAAGGCCACATGAAGTTTGGAGGTTTGTAGAAATTGACTCTGCAGAAATTTGGCGACCTCTGCGCACTGTGCGCCTGAGCATTCGCTGACCAGGCTCTCATTTTACATGGCCTAAGTTGCTGTCATTCCCAATTGCTTCCACTTTGTTATAATACCACTGACAGTTGACTGTATTTAGTAGCAAGGAAATTTCACAACTGGACTTGTTGCACAGGTAACATACTATCAAGGTACCACACTGGAATTTACTGAGAGTGATCCATTCTTTCACAAATGTTTGTAGAAGCAGTATAGGTGCTTGATCTTATACAACTTTGGCCATAGAAGTGATTGGAACACCTGAATTCAATTATTTGGATGGGGGAGTGAATATTTTTGGCAATATTGTGTATATGTAAAGTTACCCTTAATGCAGAGGCTTATATTGGTATTGCCATCAAGGCAACATCTTTTCCAAGGAACTCCATGTCTATTTCAGCAGGTCAATGGCAGGCCTCATTCCACACAAGTTACAACAGCATGGCTTGCCTGGTCTGCCTGCAGTCCAGATCTGTCTCCTATTGAAAATGTATGGAGCAACAGCAGTGACCACGGACTGTTGAGCAGCTTTGTCTTGAAGTCTTGAATACAGCAAGAATGGACAAAAATTCTGCATGCAAAACTGCAACAATTAGTATCTTCTATTCCCAAAAGTATCATTTAAAAATTATGTGACCCAGTGGTAAACCTACCTTTGTTCCAACTTTTGAGTGTGTTGCAGTCATCAATTTCTAAATTTGTTTATATTTAACAAATAGAATTAAGTCCATCATTGAAAACACTGAATTTTTTTTGTCCTTTTTCTTCAAATGAATTAGAAATGACAGATTTCAGTTTTTATTGCAGTATATCCTCAGCCTTAAGTGATTCAAAGCCTGTGATCTGATGCTTTCCAAATGAATTGAACAGCAACACTTATGTAAAATAAATCATTTGAATATAATGTGCATATATTTTCCTTTCATTTGCGGATTAATCAGCCTCTCATTGCTGTGTCTACATTAGGGTTTCTGTGTATCATTAACCCAATAGCCGTATGTTCTGCCTACAGTGGCTATTTGATGCCAAGTCATAAGGGTTTCATTTTCAAGCAAGTCTGAATTATACATCTTTCCTGAACTCAGTTTTGCTCTCTTTAATTGTTTATATTTACTACTGAGAACATATTGTGCTATAGAAAAACAATACAGCTGGAAGTAAATATGGATATGGCTATTTCTAGCTGTGACACAACTATAGGCCATTAATGTGAGATCCCATTATGAACTGCTGGAGCATGTCAAGGAGGACTTGACTAAACAAGACCTGGAACACAGGTAATGCATTGGCAAGGATGAAAGGCATCATCAGGTACTTGCAATGTCTCTGTTTGTTGCCTAAGGCATTCTATTTAATACCTTCTGGAGGGGATGATACAAATTAAGTGAACAGAGTCTTTTGCAGTCCTAATAAATCTGCTGCGATCAAAGTGATGGATTATATGTATCTTTGATCTTGTAGAGTAATTTATTCTTATGAGTCATATGATATCACGCTGTATAATTGCTGCCACTTTGAGGACTGAACAAAGAACTGACTGCATGTAATTGTGCTTCATTTATACTGATAATCGACTGCCCTATACATGGTTCCTGATAGCTAGATAGGTTATGGGAAAGTTTATCACAGCAGAAAGTATGTTGCTAACATTACCAAAAGTTAGTTGACATTGACTTACCCTCCACATAATGATAGTTTTCCTCCTCCTGATGAAACATTTAGGGGATCCTAGACCCATCTGTATAAAAAGAGCTGTGATTCTCTGCTCTTAAATACTTTGAAGCACTAGTAGTTGAGTATGAGATTAAATATGTATATATAATATACTCACTTTATCCTGGGTATGAGATGAGAATGCACCCTGGATGATACACCAGGGACCTCATGTACTAAGTTTGCGTATGTACAAAACATTACGTACGCCATATTTCACGGTCATGATTAGCTGTACTAAAAGTTACTTGAACGTGAGAATGTGCGTTCCCTCATGCCAATTTCATTTCAGGTGTATGAAAGTTTTAAATGTGTTTTTGTCAGTTAGCGACACTTAGAGGACTGAATGCTGTTAGATTGAATGCAATTAGAGGATGCATTGAAATCACAAATATTAAGATATCTTTCATGGACTGATTGTAATAAAACCATTATTGGTTAAAATCAGTCAAT
The DNA here is from genome assembly GCA_028566435.1 of Scorpiodoras heckelii. Lineage (NCBI taxonomy): Eukaryota > Metazoa > Chordata > Actinopteri > Siluriformes > Doradidae > Scorpiodoras > Scorpiodoras heckelii. The sequence goes on along the minus strand of JAOVVH010000036.1, from coordinate 9,249,646 downwards.
CAATCAGACAATTTCATTGGTTAATTGAAATAAAGAGCAATTTGCAGTGATAGACAGTTTTCCTAATGTAATCGGAGCAATTGACTGCACACACATTGCTATAAAGGCGCCATCTGAGGAGGAATTTGCTTATGTGAATAGAAAGCACTTTCATTCCATAAACATGCAAATAATCTGTGATGCACAAATGCGCCTTACTAATGTAGTGGCACAGTAGCCTGGATCAACCCATGATTCATACATCGTAACAAACAGCATGGTTGGGATAAGGTTACAAGCTAGCAGAGTGCGTGATGGGTGGCTTCTTGGTAAGCTACTCATTTGAAGCATTTAAAATTGAAAGTACAGCGTAGAAGAATCTATTTAAAACATGGGTATACCATAATTGTTTAATTGCTTAGGGGATAGCGGCTACGCACTCAGGAACGTGGCTGATGACTCCCCCGGCAATCCACAGACTGACCAGGAGCAGAGATACAATGATTTCCATTCTTGCACCCAGTCAGTTGTGAAGAAGGCAACTGGGCAGCCGAAAAGCCGGTAGTGCTGCCTGGACAATGACAGGGGGAATGCTCCTGTATCAGCCAGAGAAGCTGTGTCACACTGTGAGGGCATGTGGGGTGCTGCACAATGTTGCACACAGACAAGCCGTGCCATTGCGGGAGGTGATGGAGGAAACACCAGACACACTGGCGACAACAGTTGGGGCAAAGGAATCCAAATGGGCACATATGGACTCTGCTGGCGTGGACTGGGTGCTAGTGGATGCTGCTGTGTAAAATACATTAAAAAATTAATACTTTTCAATAACGCAAACACGCGAAATCTGTCCGTTTCTTATAAATAATAGGATGTAAATTGGCATAACCATCCAAAGTAGCACACATATAGGCAGCTATTAATTAAAAAAAAAAAAAAGAGGACCATTTCTTTTTAAGTTTATCTACTGTGCAGTGTTCTGCGCCTACCGCATTGACGGCTTGTGCCACACTTTCCCATTCAGTCCTTTTGCATTTATTGTTTATTCCAGAGGACAGAGAACCAAAAAAAATATTTTTTTTGCCCTCTACCTCCAACAGCAAAACCTCCAATTCGCAATCTGTAAAGTTCCTTATCTTTACCATTTTCCTAATGAGAGTATTCCAAGGAAATTTTAAATTAATTAGCATATTATAATTTGCATAATTGAGGGAGGGGACATGGCAGAGTTTTGCGCTCGTGCATGTGTGCTCAATTTCAAGTTGATTGCGATGTACTAAGAGAATGTGCGTGGGATTGTGCTTACACACGGTTTGATAAATCTGGATTTTTTTTGTGCATTCCGAACTTTCCAGCTCTGAGCGTACACAACATATTAGTAGGAATTCCACGCACGTCTTAGTACATGAGTCCCCAGATTATTTTAGGGAATCCACCTACTAGCAGAGAGCCCAAATCAAACCCTATCTTAAAAACAACCTGGGGACTCTGAACCTGTGAAATGGCAACAATAGCCACTGCACCACTGTGCTGTCCAATAATACTAATTCTGTAAGTTTTCTGCAAGTTTAAGTGGAATCAGCAGTTTGGGGAAAATGCACACAGTAAGTCTCTTTTATCCCCTTTGTTAAAGTATGTTTTTTTTATCTCTTCCAAATTAAGGTGAGTAATTTTAGCCATCTTTCACCTCCAGTCATGTTCTCATTGTGCAATGAATGTAGAGAGAGGCCCCACCACTAGTGAGCAGTACTAACGTAAGAGTGAGCATAAAAAGCCAGTGAAGAACAAATAATGGCATATTTTCCTGCTGAGTCCAAGTTGTGTGAAATGTGCAGACTGGAGGAAATGTGAAAAGTGCTTTTTTATGGAGACTCACTTGTTTGTGGTCATTTATAAATGGAATGTAGCCCAAGGGCTGCTGACAAGTGGTTAAGGCTGTTTGCTGTAAAGTATAGAGCAATGTCAGCCTTTTCTTTTCTGCCCTTTTATTTTGTTTGTTTGTTTCTTTTTTTTCTTTTTTGTATTTTAATTAGTGATGTTTGTGATAAGTGTACCACTTCCAAAGTAAAGTGTGTAGCTCTAAACTATACCCACATTACGTAAGGGGCAGTGAAACGTGGGAGTGATTAGTTACAGGTAGTATCTCCCTGGTGTGATGTCCAATTGTGTATGTCTTGCAGTGTATTGGATTTGGAGATTTGTGGCGCAGCACAGTATTTTTAATGCTGTGAATTGAGTGTGTTTTGGCAAGATAGTGGAGGTTAACGGAGCTTTGTTTTTGGAAAAATATTGTTGCCGTCTACTGTTGTAAAAAAAATTATAATTTTCTTTTGAATTTTATCATTCATTTGGGTAGGGTGTCCTGTGGCTGGAGTTCCCCCTATCTCTGGTTGGGGTGGCTTGTCTGTTAGTCTTGTTAGGGAGGGCGTGTTAAACTTACCAACAATATATCCTGAGATATATCAACTGAAAACAGAAAAATCATGTTACTGAAATGCTAGGATACACAAGTAAAGCCCACTGTCTTTCTTTTATGCTGAAGGAAAAAAACAATCACCTGACTCAGATAAACCTACACCAGAAAGTGTTTTGATGTAATTCTCCATGACCATTGTCTCTCACAAGACAAAATTGCTTTTGACAGTTGTGCAGTGGCACAAGTCAAGGGTTGAGCAGTAAGCAGTTTGGTTGCCCTGTTTGTGCTTTAAAAAAAAAAAAAAAAGAAAAAACAGAGCTGCGATTGCAATCCTGTAACATACGGAAAAGATTGGACCTGGGTTTGGAAAAAAATGTTTACATACAAAAATAAAAAATGTTTATATATAGTATAAAGAGATTTTTAAGAATATTTATGCTATATACTCTTTTATATTTGCAATAAAGTTTTTTAAGTGAAAGCTACAGATTTGTGTAAGTCATGCTTTAGCTATTTATATTGTCCTGAAGTGTTTCAATTAAAATTTATTAAAATCTTAGTAGTTTTTAAGAATAAAATAGAGGATGGGTATTGGCATCAACTGATATTCAAGATTCCAATATCACTACTGTTATCAGAAAAGAAAAAGTGGTATCATGTCATCTCTAATTTAAATTACTACTACTGCCACTGTTGTTCCCTTGACCCGTACCTGCTCCTGTGGCAGTCTACAATGGTTTACCTTGCATTTTGACTCCACCTTTGTAACAAGCTGGTATATGTTCTGAAAAGACTTTCACTATGCTGTAATATATGCAACAAATAAACGTTTCTTCTTCTAAAAAACACTCTGTTTATACTGTGTCACAAAGCAGCATAATGCAATCGTGCTGACTGTGCTATTCTGCATATGTGAGCTCACAATGAGTTCCTGTAATGTGCTTTTGTTTACATTTGTATGTGCTTTTATTTGTCTTGTCTCCACCCCATCCTGTTATTAGTGTTACTTGATTGTGTCCATCTGTTTTGTGGTAAGCCTATATATTTCTGTTTCTTATTGTGAAGTCTTAATGTGCATTCATGGCATGAAGTCCAAACCTTGTTTCAATAGAGCCTTAGTTTCTGTATTTCATGTTCCCTGGTTGTGAAATTGCTCATTTCTGAATATGGATTATCCTAGTTTGTTGCTATTTGCTTTTGTCTTGACTTCAACCATGGACTTTTATAATTTTTTTGGATTCACCCTAATACAGATCAGGTTGAGTTTTTAAACATGCTTCCTGCCTTATCTAACTGCATGCTGCACTGGGTCTCACCTACAGTAAGAGAAACAAAATACAGCTTCTCTCTTTGGTTGAACATGGGGTTCTAGTGTTCCATGAGTATAAATGAGTTCTTTTTCTTATCTTGCCCACGTCATTGCTGCCATAGCAACAACTATCAATGGTGGAAGAGTTATAACTAGTGCTGTCAAATTAAAGCGTTAATGTGTTAAAGAATTAATTGTGATTTAAAAAATTAATGCCACTAAAAATTTTAACGCAGATTAAAAATGAGTTACGCAAACCAGCGGCGCTGTCAGTGAACACAAACATTTTGAAATTGACCATTACATTACTTGTTTTAGGCTGCATTCCGATCACAAGGGTCCCATAATCTGTATCCCTGCTCCCTACACACTGCACAGTGTACAGAATACCAAGGGCTCTTCATAGGGAATCGGTCACAAAAATGGCTCTGTGTGGACGTCATCAACAGCAGACACCATCAGGATCGCGCTTTCATTACAGCACCCAGTTATATTTAGCATGATAAATCAAATAACACTGTTCAGACTAATTTTGGATGCTGTAGGCACTTTTGAAATAAATCTAATGAAATGTATATGAAGTGTGGTTGATGTATTTTAACTTTGTAATGTATTTTTGGTTGTCTCTCTGACCTCTCGTGCTGAATGTTAGGATCTCTTAGCTCGTTAGCAATCATAAACTTTGCTAAAGACTGAAAGGAACAATGGAGAACCAAGAAGTTGTAGCTCTTTTTGAGTTGCTATATTTTTGTTTGTTACATCAGTTTAATGAGCGACAGAGACAACAAAGGCAACGGATCCGCATAACATACGCAAACTCCTTCCCTTCCATTTCAGCGGTGGGTCTCTGATAGCAATCAGTCAATTCAGTCAATCTCACTACACACTGTGCATTTCTATTTAAATAAAAAAAATGAAAAGACATAAATCATCTTTAATATTTCACTTTTATCAAATAAAGTCAAGTGAATAATGACACAACATTCAACAGTCGTTTCTCTTAAAATAGACCAGTAATAAACAGCAACAACATTTTCCATGGTCCTACGATGCCTACATGCATGTACAATGCAAATCAAAATGTGTGTTAAAATGATTAACGCAATTTAAAAATTTTATCATGTGACAGCACTAGTTATAATCTGATGTTAATTGCTGTTTTGGGAAAAAAACTTTTCTAATTGTAATATTCTTGACACAATACTTCTCTTGATTTTCTCACAATTTTTAACCTAAACAATTTAAGTTGATGGAACCCCCGGTACAAATGAGGAAAAAGGGTTATAAGAAATTCACTTTTTGTTAAATTGCTTAATCGAACACTGAAAAAATTAGAAAACGCCAAAAATGTTTACTTTATCCATCCATCCATTCAATCCATCCATTATCTTCCACTTTCCAGCATCCGTGTCACAGGGGCAGCAACCTAAGCAAAGAGGCCCAGACCTCCCTCTCCCCGGCCACCTCCTCTAGCTTTTCCTGGGGGATACCGAGGGGTTGGATACGGAGGAAACTCATTTTGGCCGCTTGTGTCCGTGATTATTTCGGTCACTACACAAAACTTGTGACCATAAGTAAAGGCTGGAATGTAGATTGACCTGTAAATTGAGAGCCTTGCCTTATGGCTCAGCTCTCTCTTCACCACAACAGACTGGTATAGAGTCTGCATCACTGCAGATGCCGCACCGATCCATCTGTCAACCTCCTGCTCCCACTTATCTTCACTTGTGAACTAGACGCCAAGATACTTAAACTCCTCCGCTTGAGGTAGGAGCATACTACTGACCCAAAGAGGGCAATCCACCCTTTCCCGACTGAGTACCATGGTCTCAGATTTGAAGGTGCTGATTCTCATCCCAGCCACTTCATACTAGACTGGTCCAGAGAGAGCTGGAGGTCCTGGCCTGATGAAGCCAAAAGGACCACATCATCTGCAAAAAGGAGACATGGGATGCTAAGGGCACCATACCGGACACCTTTCTCCATTTGGCTTCGCCAAGAAATTCTGTCCATAAAAATTCTGAACAGAATAGGTAACAAAGGGCAACCCTGATGGAGTCCAACCCCAACTGGAAACCAGTCTGACTTATGGCCGGCAATACAGACCAAGCTCCTGCTTGCTTTGTATAGGGACTGGATGGCCCATAACAATGAGCCCAGTACCCCATATTCCCGGAGCACCCCCCACAGGACACTTTGAGGGACATGGTCAAATACCTTCGACTATCAGCCAGACTCTCTTCTACAGTACCCCTGAGTAGACCTTACCGGGGAGGCTGAAGAGAGTGATTCCACTATAGTTGGAACACATCCTCCGATGTCCATGCAATGTTGCAGAGTTGTGTCAACCAAGACAGCCCCACTACATCCACAGCCTTGAGGAACTCAGGGTGGATCTCATTTACCCCAGGGGCTCTGCCACCAAGGCGTATTTTAACCACCTGTGCCACCTCTGCCCGCAGGGTCCGCGGACTCTGCTTCCTCTATAGAAGACATGCTGGTGGGATTGAGAAGATCCTCGAAGTATTCCTTCCACCACCCAATGACATTCCCAGTCAATATCAACAATTCTCCATCTGCACTGTATACAGTGTTAGTGGGAAGCTGTTTTGCCCTCCAGAGCTGCCTCATGGCTTGCCAGAACCTTCTTGGAGCCAACTGAAACTCTTTTTCCAAGGCCTCACTGAACTCCTCCCACACCTGAGTTTTTTCCTCAGTGACAGCCGAAGCCGCTGTCCGCTTGGCCCTTTGGTATGCATCAGCTGCCTCCAGAGTCCCACAAGCCAACCAGGCCTGGTAGGACTCTTTCTTCAGCTTGACAGCCTCCCTAACCAGTGGTGTCCACCACTGGGTATGAGGATTGCCACCCCGACAAGCACAGACAAACTTGCGGCCACAGCTCTGATCAGCTACCTCGACAATGAAGGCCGTGAACATAGCCCATTCCTACTCAATGTCCACAGGTCAAAGCTCTGCCAGATGTGGGAGTTGAAGATCTTTCTGACAGGTTCTTCTGCCAAACATTCCCAGCAAACCCTCACTACCTGTTTGGGTCTGCCAAGGCTGTCCGGCATCCTCATCCGCCATCTGATTCAACTCACCACCAGGTGGTGATCAGTTGACAGGTCTGCTCCTCTCTTCACCCAAGTGTCCAAGACACATGGCCGCAAGTCCAATGATACAATTACAAAGTCAACCATTGAATTGAGGCCTAGGGTGTCCTGGTGGCATGTACACTTATAGACACCCTTGTGCTCAAACGTGGTGTTGGTTATTGAAAGACGGTGATAAGCACAGAAATCCAATAACTGAACACCACTCGGTGTCAGATCGGAGAGGCCGTTCCTCCCAATCACGCCCTTCCAGGTCTCACTGTCATTGCCCACATGAGCATTGAAGTTTCCCAGCAGAACCATGGAGTCCCCTAAAGGAACACTTTCCACCATCCCTTCCAAGGACTCCAAGAAGGCCAGGTACTCTGAACTGCTGTTTGGTGCATAAGCACAAACAACAGTCAGCACCCGTTTCCTAAACCGAAGGCACAGAACAACTACCCTCTCATCTACTGGGGAAAACCCCAACACACAGGTGCCGAGCCGGGGGGGCTATAAGCAACCCCACTCCTGCCCTAGGCCTCTCACTCTGGGCAACTCCAGCATGGAATAGCATCCAGCCCCTCTCGAGGAGACTGGTTCCAGAGTCCACGCTGTGCATCAAGCTGAGCCCGACTATATCTAGCCAGTATCTCTCAACTTCACGCACCAGCTCAGGCTCCTTTCCCACGAGAGAGGCTAAGTTCCATGTTCCAAAAACCAGTTTGAGTAGCCGAGGATCGGAATGCCTAGGCCCCCACCTTTGGCCACTACCCAATCCACAATGCACCAAACGCCCTTTACTGCCTGTTCCACAATTGGTGGGCCCATAAGAGAGTGGACCCATGTAGCAGATTCGGGCTGAGCCCAGCCAGTGACTTTATTCCAGGTTCTTGATTTGTTATTCATACCGCCCAGGACCAATTTGCCTTGGGAGACCCTACCAGGGGTTATTGCCTCTGACAACATAGCTCCTGGGGTCATGCAGGCACACAAACTCCTCCACCACGATAAGGTTGTGATCCAAGTAGGAGTTACTTTAAACATTTAATTAAAGTAAATTTTTCTGAGAAAACAAAATGTCATCAATAAATACTTACTTTTAACAAAGCCATGTGGGCCACAATTATTGGGGTTACTAGAAATTCTTATAAACAAAATGTAGCTGAAGCATTTTTTCCTTTCTTTTTTCAAAATATTGTTTAAATGTTGAGTTTGAATTCTCTTGAAGTCACTTTTCAATATGAGAAAGACAAAAGAAGATATAAAATAAAGGAAGAGCATATTGCCCTTCATAAGTCAAGGAATGGCTATAAGTATAGCTACTCACATGAAAATGCCCATATATCCAGGGTAATTAAAATGTTGCACTGAACTGGAACTGTGACAAACTTGCCTGGATGGGAACCTATGTTTATTTTGCCCCCATGCAGTGAGGAGGATGGTAAGAGTGGGAAAAAATCCACAAGTAGCACTCTTGGAAGCTCACAAAAAAGGAGCATTTTGGGGTCACAAAGTCTCCAAAACTACCATCAGATGCCACCTTCATGCCAACAGATTATTTGGAAGACATGCCAGGAAAAAGACTCTCCTGTCATCTAACCACAAATGTAAGTGACTGGAGTTTGCTAAATGCTACTGGGACTTTGATTGCAACCATGTTCTATGGTTGCAATCAAATGGGTCATCACTGGATCTTCCAACAAGACAATGATCCAAAACATATGTCCAGATCAACACAAAAATGATTTACTGAACACAAAATGAAAAAGCTTCTCCCATGGAATTCTCAGTCCCCTGATCTAAACCCATAGAAAAACTGTGGGCTGAGCTAAAGAGGAGAGTTCGCAAAAGAGAACATAGGATCCTGGACCATCAGGAGAGGTGAGGAATGGTCTCAAATTCCATTCTCCAACTTATGAGATTTTTTTGAGAAGATTAAATGTTGTTTTAGTGGAAAAGGGAGGTTGTACAAAGTATTATATGCAGGTGTGCAAATAATTGTGGCACATGTGGTTTTGTTAAAAAAAAAAATTTCTTGATGAGGGTTTTTATATTATTTTCTCAGAATAAATTTACTTTAGTTAAAGGTTGGCTTTTTCTAATTTTGTTCAGTGTGAGATTAAGCTAATTCGCCAAAAGGTGAATTTCTTATAACCCTTTTATCTCATCTTTACCAGCAATAATTGTTGAGGAGACTGTATGTGCCAGAGGACAGACCTGGAGCCCAGAAATTCAATGCCATTTAGAATGCCTTCAAAGAAAGAAAGGCTTCAAAAGTGCTCAGCATTCTTGTAGGATTTGAATTTGTTTTATCTGCATGCTAGCCCCAGTGATATTACTATTATCAGAATTGCTCTTGTTTCTTACCATTGTCATTTTGCAGCTTCATGAAGCATGTTATGAAATGGGCAATATGACACCCTCTCATTTGAACATGCATTTAATCTAATGTACCATCAGTGAACAAAGAATATGTAATATAACTTACTGACTTCATAGACCAGTCGGTGGTCATTAACATTTGACACTTTCATTACTAGGTTACTCATTCAGCACTGAACAGAGTGGTGAAAACAATGGAAAGCTTCCGGTTTGATGTCATGTTCTTTGCCAGAACACCAAATGCTATTGTCCCAAAACTACATTTTGTGATCCACCACCTACTGTAATAGGACTGAATTTCCAATGTCATTATAATAATCTGCCGAGCTGATGCATGAAACTTGGATGCTAATATGGGTCCCATTAAATCCACAGACACGTCTGTGTTCATTGACATTTGCCCTTTTTTCAGTAAATGAATCAGCCGAGACAGCACTGGCTGAGTTCCATAAAAAGCACTTTGCAGAATAAGGACTTTCAACAGATGGGCACAGTTCACCATGTGGGTTGTTCATAGAGGTGGTTCCACCAAAATTTTAAAAGTTCTGATAAAATTAATTACTGGATTTAGTGCTATATTGAAGGACAAAAGGGGTAGCTGGGTGAACTTAACCAAACTCGGGTAAGAAGATTTTTTTTCTTAAGTAACCACATTAAATTTCAAGTACATTAAAAGTTACTTTTAGGCATACATGGGCAACATGTGCTTAGCATCTTTCACCTTACTGCATTCTGAACTTTTTTTTTGTTATTCAATGCATATTAGTTTGACAACCATGCATGCTCCTGGTCCATTGTCATAAAAAAACAAGTCATGTTTAGATTGGTATTACTAATATTTACCCAGGGCATTACCTATGTATTTAGTGAGATTTAAAATGACTTAATTTAATTTTTTAAATCAAAGTTAGGGGAGCAGCAAACACACAAACAGCGAGCCTTTGCTTCAGTGCAGACTCAGCATGAGGCCAGTAAACAAGTGTTTATGCAGCCAATGGCCAGTCTGAACTCTGCTACTTGTCCTGTCCAACCTCAGTGCCCATCTGTGACTAACTGGGAAGCTATGACATCCCCACATAATGGGTCACTCATTCAACTGACTGTGCCTTAATTCTCCATGCCAATGCTACTCCATACTTTATTTGAGCAGCAGCCTATTCCGCTGCGACCAGCACTGTGTGAAAGTCTTTGTTTGCACTACATTCTTCTGTATCACACCAGGCCACCACCATTTTAAGCATACTAGTTTACAGCCTGCAAGTAATCCCTGTGAGCTTGCTGGGGCTGACCCAGACCCATCTTGTAGAGATCTGTAGAGCTAACTATCTAACTGCATGAGGACCATTAGCTAGCAATGCTGAAAAGGAAAAGCCAACTCAAACTAGCAAGCACCATACATTTAGCATGTTAGAAAGGTATTAAAATACTCTCACAGAGGCAGAACAGGTGAAATATCTGCTTATGTACAGTATAACTTTAGAACTTCATAGGAAGGCCTTGACATGCGTATGTAGATGCACAAGAAGGTATCCAGGGGATTCTCATCCCCCCTGGTGATTTGAAGGGGTGAAACAGAATTGCTAGATTAAATTATTAATTTTAGTCCTATTTTTATTCATTTGGCCTGTCAAGGAGTCAAATTTCAAGTATAATATAAGCCCCCAGGTTCACTTCCTGGGCTTGGCCAGGGTCCTTTCTGTGTGGAGTTTGCATGTTTTTCCTATGCCTGCATAGGTTTCCTCTGGGATATATATTCCTCTAATATAACATTCCTTGAGACCTTGAACTCGGTGTCTCCTACACATAATAATTTCTTTTACTCATACTCTTCCTCAGCTTTACATAATTGTTGATGTATTGCCCATCCCATTGTGATTAACAAATGTAGCTCTAATGATAAACACCTCCATCTGATGAGTCTCCATACTTCATACCTCACTGGGGCAGTTATATGGCCCTGTTTCCTCTCCACAGGCAGGATAATGGGCTTGCTTCCAAAGCAAAACTGCCACTCAGGACCATTAGTGTCAGCTTAATCACTACACTCATGATCCATTCTCAAGCACCCTGGATTAAAATGCTCACTCTCACTTTCAGCCTTCAGGTCCGTACGGGAAAACGGTTTTCATGCATGTGAATGTAAAATGAGTCCCTCATTTCCTAATGCTGAAAGAGGATAATTTTAAATAATTAACCTTAAGGACTTCAGGCTTACCTTACTTAGTATTATTAAACCAATTCACACTGTCATGAGGGATGCAGCTTAGAAGCCTATCTACAGCTCTGGCCACCATTTATCACATGCCACTAGACCTTAATTATCACTCACACCTGTGTCCTTTATTAGAGCATTATTAAAGCTAGACACACACAACACATTAGGTGCAGTTTTATTCTGCACACTGATTTTTTTTTAGATCTGGTTCACAAAAGTAGGATGCTGAAAAAAGACATGCATGTCTTTTCTAGCACTACAACCTGTGTAACCCATACAGGCAAAATGTGTGTGTGTGTGTGGGGGGGGGGGCTCTATATGGTTATGGTGACAGAGAGTGCACAAGGTGCATCATTCACTGTCTCATTGGAAGTGAGTAAGACTCTGAGAAGTATAAACCCACTGAAAATGGCTGGCAGATAACATTCTAGGTCCTGCAGTCTGAGCTTGCTCATCTGAACTGGATTATGATTTTGCAGACATTTTCAGTCTGTGCCTCACACCAGTTACAGTACACACCTGCTTTAAGATAACCACGACTGCCCCACTTGCCAAGAAGTGCAGTGATATGCTCAATGACTACTGGCCGGTGGCTCTAACCCCAATTCTGATGAAGTACTTTGAGAGGTTTGTCATTACCCATATCCAGAAGAACATACCAGACACATTAGACCCTCTCCAGTTTGTCTACCAACATAACAGATTTACAGAGCCTGCCATTAGCGCTGCCATCCACATAGTCCTTTCACATTTAGAGACCAAGGACAGTTATCAGATAGACCTTAGTCAGGCAGGATCATACAACATATGATCTATAAGCACTGGGACCCCAGGGGTGTGTATTAATCCCTATACTCTACAATCTTTTCACTTACAACTGTTTGAGCTCCCAGAACAAGAGTAGTATCATCAAATTTCCAGATACTACGGTCACTGCAATGATCACTGGGAGTGATGAGGCAGTATACAGACAGGAAGTGGAAAACCTGGTGATTTGGTGCAAGGACATCGATTTCTCTGTAAACTCCAACAAGACTAAGGAGATTATTGTTTTCCCAAGGAAGAGAATGAAGCAACACATGATTGCACATACATGGAACAAAGGTGGAGAGGGTGAACACCTTCAAATTCCTTGGCATTCACATCAGTTAGGATCTTACCTGATCTCACAACACAGCTCATCTGAAAATCTCAGCAACATTTGTACTTCCTGAGAAAGCTGAACTTGTTTAGAATGCCAACCAAAATTCTTGGAAACTTCTACAGGGGTTCTATTGTGAGCATTCTCACCAGCAGCATCACAGTCTGGGTTGAGAACTGCACTGCCCAGGACCATAAGGCTCATTATGACAGTGATTACGACTTCTGAATGACTTATGAATAGTGGTTGTCCAAAGTCTGCTCCTGACAAAGAAACCTCAACAATGGTTTGGGTAGCCTTTGCGAAAAGTCCACGATGCAGCACATGATGTCTCACAGCAGAGTGCGGTGTCAGCCAGTCATCCCTTGTATGGATTCTTCATACCAATCAATGGCACCCCTTCAAGATCCAGCTTTTTTATCTCTGGAGATATTGTGTATGCTGAGAAACCCACAACAAACACCACCTTCAGCACCACATTGTGGAGGCTTGTGACAGCATTTCGCCAGAGACTCTCATGCGGGTTCATAACAATTGGATCCTGCACCTTCAGCTCTGTGTTCAGCACCATGGACAGCACATTGAGCATGTCAAATAGCTGTGCATCACAGGCAACATTCCCAGGTGTTTTTGCAACTTTCTGTGTTGATAACCTTTGAAGCACAACACAGATATTGCAAATCTAATTGTGGCAATCAATTTCTGAGACAATTCTGATCTTCTTTGATATGCTACATGACCAATGTCCCATTGGAAAAACTTGCCCTTTATCCAAAATGGCGGCTTTCAAGATGGCAGCCATGTTCCGGGCATAGCCTAAAAGCTAGGCCTCCTCGCCCATTACTTGTTGGGGTATTCCGATGTCATTTTCCCTTTTGTTTCTTAAGTAAAAGGGCGTCTTGATACTTTGGACTCATCCTGTATTATACTATCCTATTTTTGTATTTTTATATTTTATTTTTCATGTTTCTCTGCCTCTGCATTTTGGCAGAATTCATGATTATAAATTGTTGGAACTTTTACATCTATCAACATTTGGTCATTATGATAGTGTAATGAATTCACACCGACAGAGTAGGAAACAAGTGCAGATATTTTAATGAACACAAAGGTGGAGACAAAAACAACGATACTATACAAATGGGAAACTGAACCTGCATAAACATGAAAACCAAAACACTTGGGAGAAAAAAGGCAAACATAAACTTATCAAACCTGGCATAGTAACATGAACAAATGGCAGATCGAAACACAGTCCTCACAGCACTAGAAAGTAGTAATGATCCATGCTGGGGAATGCTTTAATCAGTTCTTATATAATCCCCAGCCCGGCTCTAGGCAGAGTGCCTAACAAGCGCCAGGTGTAGCTCATAAGGAAAAAAGCTAGGGATACGTAGTTCAAGGCTGTAGTCCCATGAAGGGGCATTTTTGGCACCCTCACATGGCCGTGGACGTAACAGATAGCATGCATTAGACAAAAGTAGCAGAGAATCTTTTAATTTTTAAGGAACACTTGTTTATTTATTCACATATTAGTCATTTGTTTATTTACTCGCATATTAGTAGACATCTTTTGGGACATCCTAATTCTGTAATTCAACAGAAATACTGTGAAACAGCCAAAATAAAAAGTTAGGGACTCAATCCATTAATATTCTTGTTGTGATTAACCTTCACTACGACCCAGTCCACACAACAACAGAATGTTTCAATGCTGATGTACAGATGTGTTCAAAATAATAGCAGTCCAACATCACTAACCAGATCAATCACTGTATTAGGTAGAAATTATATTTCTACATGGCAAAAAAAAATTCTAGTAGGTGTGGTAGAGTAATAAAAAAAACCAACAGGCCCAACAGTCGACATGTATGCTGCTGATTCTGTGTAATTGAAAAATTAACTAAAAGGGGCGTGTTCAAAATAATAGCAGTGTGAAGTTCAATTCGTGAGGTCATTCATTTTGTAAAAAAACGGGTATCAAACAGGCGGGCCCTTATTAAAGGATGAAAGCAGTATATGTTGTGTATGCTGGTTATAGTGCATTTCTCTCTAAAAAAACTGAGTAAAATGGGTCGGTCCAGATATTGTTCAGAAGAACAGCGTTTGATTAAAAAGTTGAATAGGGGAAAACATATAAAGAAGTGCAGAAAGTAATAGGCTGCTGAGCTAAAATTATCTCAAATGCTTTAAAATGGCAACCAAAACCAGAAAGACATGGAAGAAAACAGAAAACTACCATTTGAATGGATCAAAGAATAGCCAAAATGACAAAGACTCAGTCACTGATCAGCTCCAGGGAGATCAAAAAAAGTGTAAAGTGACCTGTGAGTACCGGTACTGTGACAATTAGAAGACGCCTATGTGAAGCCAAGCTATCGGCAAGAAGCCTCTGCAAAGTCCCAATATTGCAAAAACAACATGTGCTGAAGAGTTTACCATTTGCCAAAGAACACATTGACTGACCTAACGAGAAATGGCACAACAGTTTGTGGACTGATAAAAGCAAGATAGTTCTTTTTGGGTCTAGGGGCCATAGACAGTTTGTCAGACAACCCCCAAACATTGAATTCAAGCCACAGTACACTGTGAAGACAGTGACGCATGGTGACGCAAGCATCATGATATGGGAATGTTTATCAAACTATAGTGTCAGGCCTATTAATCGCATACCAGGGATCATGGATCAGTTTGAATGCATCAAAATACTTGAAGGGGTCATGCTGCCTCATGCAAAAGAGGAAATGCCCTTGAAATGGGTTTCAACAAGACCCTAAACACAACAGTAAGAATGCAACATCTTGGTTCCAGACCAACAAGATTAACGTTATGGAGTGGCCAGCCCAATTCCCAAACCTTAGTCATCAAAAATGCTGTTTCTGAGGCAAAACCAAGAAATGCAAAGGAACCATGGAATGAAGTCCAATCATTCTGGGCTGGAATACCTGTTTACAGGTGCCAGAAGTTGGACGACTCCATGCAACACAGATGTGAAGCAGTTTTCAGAAACAGTGATTATACAACTAAATATTAGTTTAGTGATTCACAGGAAAGCTAAATATTCAAGGATTTTTCAGTTTATACAATAAATGTTTGAGTTTGTAAATAAACATGCAGACACTGATTATTTTAATAATAATATTAATAATAATAATAATAATAATAATAATGCATTTAATTTATAGGCACCTTTCAAAACACTCAAGGACACCTTACATCTTACAGCAGTTTAAGACAGCAATACACAGACAATACAAGACATATACAATTACCACTGGACAATCAAGTAAATTAACAGTAGGCTAGCTTGTATAAGTATGCCTTTATGTGTGATTTAAAAGTGAAAAAGGAACTGATAGCTCAAATTTCAAGTGGGAGAGAGTTCCAAAGATAAGGGGCTGAGCGGCTAAAAGCTCTGGGCCCATAGTGGACAGACGGATGGTAGGAATAGAAAGCTGGATGGCAGAGGAAGATGTTAGCATGGGGGGGCATCTTATATATTATAAGATAACAATATCTTATAATTTATGCGGTACTGGAAGGGGAGCCAGTGAAGCTGCTTGAGAACTGGAGTGATGTGTTCGAAAGAAGATGTTCTAGTTATAAACCGGGCAGCGGAGTTATGAACCAGTTGTAGTTTTTGAAGTTTTTTGAGGTAAGCCAAATAGAAGAGAATTGCAATAATCAATACGAGATGTGACCAGGGCAATAACGAGAATGGCAGTATTTCCGGGAGAGATGAATGAGAGGAAACAATTGATATTGCGTAGATGAAAGTAGGAAGATCGTGCTATATTATTGATGTGTGCTTCATATAAAAGATTCCTATCTAGAATAACACCTAGACTTTTAACCTGAGCAGAAGGAGAGACAACAGAATTATTGATTTGCATGGTGAACACATCAGTTTTAGTAATAGTCTAATAGTCCCTTTTCTTCACTTTCTGTAAAGTAATAACAAATTTGATGCATTTTAATTCATGTTTTGATTTGGAATAGAATATGCAGTGTTCTCAATGCATTTGTGTGTATGAAAATAAAAGCTATTATAAGTAGTGCTGTCAAATGTTCGTTAACGTGTTAAAGAATTAATTGCGTTTAAAAAAATTAACTATACTATACTGATTAGAAGGCATAGCCTATTGTATCTTCTAATTGTGTCTCGCTTATAAATAAACAGCTGAATTAATCCAAATGGTGTTCTTTATTATTGAATAGCAGTAAAACAAGTAACCCTTCATTAAAGACATGATCTGTCTCTCTGTCATTCATTGAACATTTATGTTACTCGTTTTAGGCTGCATTCCAACCGCAAGGGTCCTTGAGCTGTATTCCTGCTCCCTACACACTGCACAGGGTACAGAATCCAAAGGGCACTTCATAGGGAACTCCAT
The DNA here is from genome assembly GCA_028566435.1 of Scorpiodoras heckelii. NCBI lineage: Eukaryota > Metazoa > Chordata > Actinopteri > Siluriformes > Doradidae > Scorpiodoras > Scorpiodoras heckelii. The sequence goes on along the minus strand of JAOVVH010000036.1, from coordinate 9,232,715 downwards.
CACTGAAACTGCTCTATTTGAAATGTCCTGTAATGTCATCAGCAGCAGACGGCTGATTACTTTGGTTGTGTTCTACAAGACAGCACTCAGCTGTATTTAACAAGACAAACAACTCTGTTCAGACTAATTTTGTATGCTATAGGCACTTTTGAAATAAATGTGATGAAACGTCTATGAACTGTGGGTGATGTATTTTAACTTTTTAATGTATGTTTTAGTTGTGGTTGGACCTTACTCTTCAGTTACAACGTGCCACGTTACTTTAATTGGCATATCGATGCCTTAAATTAAACTCCAACTATAATCAGTATATCAGATGGACAAAAGACAAAAGCTACGTTTTTATTTAAAATAACGAAAAGACAAATCATTGTTAATATTTCACTTTTATCAAATAAAGTCAAGTGAATAATGAGGCAACATTCAGCAGTTTTTTATCTTTCATTTTCAATGGTCCTACGATGCTGACCTGCTTGTACAACGCGAATCAAAATGTGCATCAAAACCGCGATTAACGTGATTTAAAAAAATTATCGCGTGACAGCACTAATATATAGTGCACTCTGGCAGCGCTTGTTGCTGTAACTTTTTTTCTCCACTTTTTGATTTCATCTGCCAAGTATATCAACGAGATAACATTTTGGTGCATGTTTAACAAAACAACACATGAACATCTTAACATGCTTCAAGCACATGAACACCTCACATGAGCGCTTTTGCTGGAATTTTTTTCCCCTTATATTCTCTAGTAAGCTTATGGCTCACACAAGTTGGTCCATGTCATTGTTGTTTTCAAAACATTTTGCATGTCCACACTTTGATGTAATGATTACAAATTAATAAATGTGCTCACTCTGGAACCTGCTTTTAAAAGTTTGCATTTTCAGGTCCTTTAAATGCTGCTGTTGTGTGGACAAAAGACTAAACCACAAAAAAAAACAACTTTTCCATTTTCAGAAAAAATGCTGTTTTCACTGCTTTTGTGTGGACAGCAACTAAGGTTCACTCAGAGACCACCTCTTGCAAGTTGTTTCTGGCTAACTGTTTTAGGTTACCCACAAATGCCTTCATACCTGCTGAAATGAATCACACCAACACACCAAAGACTGATTCACACATGCTAAGTACTATATGTGTGAAAGTGTGAAATGTGTTAAATGGTTGCAAATGCTTCTTAATGATCTTTTTCTAAGACGTTTTGTTGTACAATTGAATGTTGGGAGGTAAATTTGTGACCCAAAAGAAGATCAGAACTATGTTTACAATACTTTTGGTTCGTAATTAGCTTTGAGGCCTCAAAGGCCCAAGATGAAATGCCATGCACTCACACAGGAAGTGATCCTCCCCATTCTCTGCTGAACGTCAACAGCTCCTCTATGGAGATTATCAAAAAAACCAGATTCCTTAGTGGTCTCCTAGCGGAGAACCTCACCTGGTCCCTCCGCACCATCTGTATAGCCAAGAAAGCCCAGCAGCATCTCTACTTCCTGTGAAGTCAGAGAAAATTCCACCTCCTTCCCCCCAACCTCACAGATTTTATCTTCTATCTACATCCTCATTCTACAGATTTACTATCGAGAGCATCCTGAGCAGCTGTATCACTGCCTGGTTTGTAAATTGCACCATCTCAGATTGTAAGACCCTGCAGTGGATACTGAGGACAGCTGAGAACAACATCAGAGTCTCTCTTCTCTCAGTCAGAGACATTTAAACCATATGCTGCATCCACAAAGCCACCAGAATCGTGGATGACCCCATGCATCCCTCACACAAACTCTTCCCTCTTGCCTTCTGTTGAAAGATTCTAAAGCATTTGGGTCCTCATGGCCAGGCCAGACTATGTAACACTTTGTTTTACCAAGCTAGTCTCCTCAATATCCAGTGACTGGTCTGACACAAACCCATATAAGCACACATACACTTATAGTCAACCGAAAATCATTCCACACCCTTTGCAATTTTTGAACATTTCTTTATTAAATTGCTGCTTAAACAAATTATTATACTGACCCCCTGCATTTTGCTGCTAGCTAGTATATGTTTACACTTTCAGCATTTCATTATTATATTGTAATATCATTTTGCACTTTATTCTACACTAGAAGTGTGTACCAGTCAGCACTACAATGTCCTTTACTGTTTGTATTGTCCTATTTAAGCAGTTGTTGTGCTGTTTGTAGCCCTGTATAGGTCTGTGTTAGGTTTGTGTAGTCTTATGTAGTTCTGTGTTGTTTTTATGTAGCACAAACAGGAGAAAGGAGTGATGGTAGGTTTCTGTTTTTTTCCCCTGGCTATGAAATGCTATCCTTGTTTCCTTTGTTCAGTCTATTTGTTCCTGTTCAAACCTCATGAGCCAGTTGGTCAGGAACATTTTCTAAAGTCTGCTCATTCTACTGCTAAGTGTTTGATTTAGCCAACAACACCAGTGTCTTTGCTGTTCTATTTTAGTACATCAGGCCCATCAAATAGCTGGCAGACACTGTGAAAAGCAAAATGTTATTTTAGGGTTATTTTAAGACTAGCAGACAGTGATGCACTGCACACATACATTTTTTACTCAAGCATTAGCCTCCTTAATTTTATTTTCAACAGAACAGCATCTGATTTTTTTAATTAAATGAATAGTTTTATATGTGTTCTGTAGCTAGGTTGTGTGCATATTGCATGAGCCTGGTGCTGCCAGTGAAACTACATCAACCGACAACTGAAGATATGAATGCCCACAACCGGCCACTAGAGAGTGATTATTGAGCCATGCAAAGTGAAAAACTGCTGCCAGTGGGAATGCACAATTAAATCTTAGTGTAGGCCAAGTACACATGTTTTAAGTCTTTGATTGCATAGTAATGCAATTTGCCAAACCAGTGTTGCTATTCTACCTAAGCCTATCAACATTCAGCTCACTGTTGTATCATAACGGTACGCACAATGTGCTTTTGAAAATGACTCATGGGCCAGTCTCATTGCAGGTGGTTAATGAATGAATAACTTCACACATTGCTGCTTTTCTTACCACATACTTGCTGTATAAATATGATGATATTTTGTGAATTTGTATTATGTATTTTCTGAAAGATCTCATAGATCTTATATGCATATGCTCAAATAGGAAAATGTGACTGTCTACAGTTTTAAAAACTGTGACAAAGGTTATAAACAGACAGATGTGTATTCCTGACCTTGTAAAATCTTTATTTGCTTTAGCTCTCACATTTTTGTTCCCTGAGCCTGGCCTTGAATAAGGATTTCCCTCATTGAATAGTACAATTAAAGTTGTGGTTATTAATGGAAAAGATAAATCAGATAAGAATAGGGCTCAATATATGTGCTTAATATTCAGGGTGATAATTAAATCACTGTGCCAATTTAAAACCCTGACAGTTAAATATTTAATTATCATCAGCAGAACAACTCAAAAGCATAGCTGACCTAAAAAATAAATATGCCAATTTTAGTAGAAGTGGTTCCAAATCTCTTGTTGTCACCCATCATTCTTTGCTGCAAAGAAAATTAGAAAGTAAGTATGCAAGTATGTATGCAAATAAATGACCTTAAGCAGGGTTTCCCAATAGTGGCTTTGAGTTGGTATTGTAGGGGCTTCATAAGACTGGAAGAAGACTGAAAGTCCAATTAAACATGTATAAGTTCTTATACAAATTATAATGACAACATACAAAAATAATAAAGAAGTTAATATATTTCCCAAACTAAAAAGTAACTTAGGTTTTGATAATCATTGCAAAACCTTCACTTCTCTTTACCCTACTAAAGTCACAAGTCGTATTTAAGGCAAATAATTTAGGTTGAATAGGTTCAGCTAACAATAAAAATTGAGAAAACTGCTCTAAAATGTCATTTGTCTGTTTAAAAAGATTTATTCATTCACCTTCAGTAAATAAATAAATCCTTCTCTGTTAGGTAGATTTATGAATAAAATGTCAAAAAGGAAACTTGGAGACTGATATTGCATGAATTTCGGTTTCATGTTCAAAGATTAATTAAAACAGTGATTTAGCAAATGCCGAGGCTAATATTTCTGAGATTTAATCGAAGAGATGGCTCTGTATCAAATACAACCCAATGGAGTTAAAACTGTCTGTGTTTTATGGAAAGAATCCAAACATCCTTAATCTATCTTGTTATCTTGTTTCTAAGTTTTGTAGGGATCAGTGCTGAACTGAGGTGCAGTGGACCATTTCTGATAATACTACGTAATTACTGAATTACTATAAAGACATGTCATTCTGCTTCAAAGAAATATTCAAAATACATCAGAGGGGAAAAAAGTATATGGTTCATAAACTCCACATTCAAATCCTCAGGCAAAAATATCTCTCTGGGTAGAATCTGACAGTGTACAGAATCTCCAAAACTGCTTTCATTGTCGTCCTCTTCTATCATACACATATACATATACTTCTCACATGCTTTACAACATTCACATGGCTGCATGGATGACCAGAATAAATGAAGCTAATTATCTAGAGAAGATGGAAGCAGCTGAATGCCAAATATTAGTTTGAAGGATGGCCGTAACTAGCTATGAGGACTCAGTGATCCTTTTACATTCATTCATTTGACAGACACTTTTATCCAAAGCAACTTACAAGTGAGGAACAATACTCAAGCTTGAGTACAGTAGCAGGAGGAAGAACTAAGTACTAAATGTAAATCAATAGGAAAACAAGATCAGGACCTGAAGTGCACAGCAAGTACAAGTTAGGTGTGTTATAATGTTAGAGGTATCAAAAGAGGAGGTGCTCTCAGAAGAGATTCTTGAAGATAGAAAGGGAGGCCCCTGCTCTGATAGCATTTGATAGCTTGTTCCACTATTGGGGAACCACAAACCAGAGCAGTCTGGACTAAGATTGCTTTCTGTGAAGACATGGAAAAGCCAGATGAGATTCCTTGCAGGAAAGCAGAGTCCAAGAATAAGCATAAGCCTGTACGATAGAGTTCATGTAGATGGGTGCAGACCCAGAAGTCACTCTGTAGATAAGCATTAGTGACTTGAATTTGACTGGGGTGGCTAGGGGTAGCCAGTGGATGTCTATGAGCAGAGGAGTGACTTTTAGTTCCCTTTTAGGTTGATCAAAAACCACATGTGCCGCTACATTCTGGACCATCTGCAAGGGTTTCACTGTGCTTGGTGAAAACCAAGAGCTTTTGTTTCATGTAGCCCATTTCCAGTTACAAAATTCAATATGGACACAGTGAGGTCCTGATAATATTTAGCAGAATATCTACAATGCAAATAAATAATCTGCATTTCAAAGACTACACAACAGTGATTCTTGTTGGTCTCAGAGCAGCTGAGGAGGAAGCTTTAAATTTGCACATTATGTTTTAGCCCTCAGTAGACTCTATGACCCTAGGACAAGCCAGCAGTGGCAGAAACTGGAGTGGGCTTATATACAAGGTTTTATTAAAAGAAGCTGATCAGTTTTAGTTAATCTGTAGACATTAAAAAAAGGTTACATGTACACTTTCTTATTAATTACTGTGCATATTAGTTTTTCCTAGTATAAAATATTAATTTTGCATTGTTCAACAAGACCAATCTTTTTAATGTCAGTTTGATATACAAAATTATCAATCTTTTTTCAATAATTTATAATCACTACATAAAATAAATTGTTGACCTCACTAAAATTTTGAGCCTGCTTGCATCCCTGGTTTGAAGCAACATTAAACTTAGCTGGCTCTATTTCTAAAAGCAACCACAGCAGCTTGTTTGGTAAGAGAGACCTGTAGCTAAGGACTATTGGGAGAATGTGTTAGTTCAGAGGTGTCCTTGTGAAGTTGGTAGGCTCATTTACTCACAGCCAGCCTAATGAGCTCCAGCAGCACATCTACATCTGTCCTCTGCAAAATTGGCATTAGCACAGGAAAGTAGATTAGCCATGTCCACAGGAACACACATCAGGTCATTAACTCACCTGGCCATATCTCACAACACATAAATTCTTATAATCAGATGTATCTACAGTAAGTATCCGTCCTGAATATGTCTGAAGACAGCAATTCGGCATACTACAAGATACAATTAAAATTCTTCCTTCCCACTATTTATTTTCCATGTTTTCTATTAATAAATGAAAAAGTTCTTTTCAGTATTCAGTGTGTGGCATTGTATTGCAGCCAAAGTCTGCATATTCACAGTTAAAGAAAACCTGCCAGCCTTTTCTGAATTAGAAAAACTGGAGAATGTGACATGCTTGCCAGAAAGATCTACAAGCTTGAGAAACCATCTGGATTTGGATTAGTAACTTGATGACTCCAAGGCCCTGGCACTATCCAATTTTTCACTTAGCATATCTAGGATGATTAAATGACTATCAACTTCAAAACAAATGTCAGTAGTTTGAATAATATAATTATACCGTGATCAAACAACAACAACAAATAAGGAAATTAAAATTGAGAAAACAAGACACCATTTGAAAATAAACTATGAACATTTCTCAAAAAGATTATTTTATATTATCACTATAAAGAGCATTTAAACAAAGCTCTAGAAAAGGTTTTGATTCACATACTGTATACATAACTAATGTAATGCACACTATTGTCTACGTGGACTTGTTTTACATGTATATTGTATTTTATTTTTGATACATCTGATCATGTGTCTAATCAGGTTCATATCAGTTTTAGTTTCCATTCTCTTTGAGATGCAATTTTGCTTATTGTGAGTCAAGATATTTTAAGTTGTAAATCACCACTGTCTGTGCAAATTACACCTGCAAATCAGTACTTATTGTTTAGTATCATCATAACCCAGATACTTTGTTTCTAGTTTTTTTTCTATGTATCTTTCAAATGTAATACATATAGTCATTGCATAAATGTGAACAGTGAGCTGTTTTGATAAAACAACACACTGAAACAGCTCATTACTCATAAGATGACATTGTGATTGCATAATGATAGTGAAGACTAAACTACCATAAGGCAACACAGGGAAAGTAACATTTGTTTCTGGGGAAGCAAGTAAATAAATGGTGGCAAAGGTGTGATGATAGTTTGTACCTTCTTTTAACAGCAGATCAGAATGCAATTCACCAGAATTTTTCACAATCCTGGCAAAATTAAATGTGTTTTACATTCATATTTAGCTTGAGTTAGATGCAAAATGTTTGCTCTCTTTCTGCACCTATACATGTCTCTGTCCCTCTTCCTGTCTAAATTGAAGGATGAGTTTAGTGCTGGGTGGTCCGGCAGTTCGATGGAGGATTTAAACATTGCTAGTCTTTCCATTTGCAATTTTATTAACTTCCAAAAGCTTTCAGCAGTAAACATCACAAATTCCTTTCAAAGAAACAATACACTGATATGTGGGTCACCAGAAAAGGAAGATGATCAAAGATTCATTGGAGTTCTTTGTTTATGTTCTTGGGCCAATTCTTCCATGAGCTTTAAGTCAAACAGAGCTTGACAAGGTTAGATCTTTTGCCCACATGCTATCTAATTACAGACCTGCTTCATCATTGGCCTAATCATGCACTTGGATACAATCCAGCCCAGCTCTTGTACAAAACTAGACATCTGGATGATGTTTTCCATCAGAGAAATTGTTGAGTGTGTGACATGGCAGTTATCTCTTCTTTTTCAACCATAGTGCACATATTTAGCCGTTTTTAAATAGTAATAAAACTGTATGAACTGCTGAGCTACCTGGCCAAATTCATGATAGGAAGGTGTTTCAGAACATGGGAAATGGACAAGTGCAAAGATACAGATATTGAGGTTTAGTTGCCCACAGCCATTTTATATGCCATTATTGGATTTTGAAATGCTGGTTTGCAACATATGGAATCCTTGTAATGGTATACTATATACTGATAATATCCTCTTCTTACCTTGTGAAAACCCTGTTCCATTATTGCAGGACTGCCTATTTGTCTATAGAATCTATACAAAATCTATACAACTTTTCAGAGCAGATCTTTTTTCAAGAAAGATGGCATAGCTGTTCCTTTGGTAGACAATATAATGAAACAGCATACAATGCCATTGTTTTCATTGTTCCTGGAGACTATGTGGGTGTAGGGCTTTCAGCACAGGAATTGTTCTGAAACAGCCTATTGTACAAAGGTTCTTTCTGGTAAACATATGAAATGAACAATTTTAGAAACTTCAGGGCCCTCATTTATAATGGCCTTTGACATTGAAAAGTGCTTAGCTCCACGTCAGGTTCCAACTTGGCATACACACTATTGCTTATGGCAATGTTAGAGCACCAGCATGTCGTCTGCTGCCTAACTGCATATCCCAGCCATCAGTTAGTAAAATTATGCCAGTTTGTCCTCTTGGTACATAAATTTTCAATATACTGCTGAGGAGCAGCAAAATGAAAAAGAGGATTTTGTGCACAGAACATGATTCCCTAACATCATAGGTGCAATAGATTGCACTGTCATTGCCATGCAGGCACCTCATGCAAATGAGTATGTATATGTTAATAGGAAGAATTACCACTCAATTTATATGCAAATCATTTGCATTGCCCATATGGCTATTCTAAACACTGTTGCAAGATGGCCAGGATCAATGCACGATTTGCATTGAGCATAATTGCAGTGTGGAAAATGTTCTAGAGATTGGAGCAGGTGGAGATGGCTGACTTCTAGGTTAATCTTTTTTTTCTTTGTATGTTGCTACTTTTTACTTTGCAATGTGCACCAAATAATTATCTCTACACAATTAGGTCACAATCATTTTATCCTCTGAAGCCACAAATTATCTTGGCCTGTTATGTGCTTCAAAATGTCTCTGAGCCATGACCTTGGGATGCACGAAGATGAAATGTGCACGGATTTAGAAGATCCCCCTCCACTATGTGCTGAATAGAATACACATGCTACTGTATGTATGAGACAACAGCAGCTGATTCAGATGGTATTTCAACAGGTAAGAATGTTACTGGATAGATATCAAACTTCAAATTCACTTTCATTCCAATATATTTTATTTTAGTCACTGTTTACTCATGGATTGTCATTATCAAGTAGGAAATTTGGGATTTGTTTCAAGCTTCTTTATATGATAATGCAATTAATTAGGGGTGTTTACACTCATAAATCTAAGACCATTCAGCTACACACAGTTTTAAGGACATTTGTGATTTATAGGTTTCACATCTGGGAGGGGGGCATATGGATGTTTTTTTTACCCAGCATTCTCCTGAATCATAAGTTGATTCCCTTGTGGTTAATGAAAGCACAGAGGGACCAAGATCTTCTTCACCTGCATTTGCATTACAGGATTTTTTTTAGCTCTTCACTTCTTTAGTAATATTCTGAGATATTCTGAAAGCCTCAATCATGCATCCAAGACTATGAAGCATAAAGTGAAAACCAAAGTGCTTCACTGGATCCCAATAATAGGAAAAGATAGTCCAACTCGTCTTCAGTTGAAACTTTTTTTTTTTTTCCAGTTGAAACACTTTTATTACATCTCTACCAGTTGTGATTTCCATGTCAATAAAGGATACATTTCTGTTATGTTACTATTAGTGTTTGATCCTCCAAGTAACAAAAGCAATGTTCTCTAAAACAGTAGTATATTGGCTTACTGTGTAAATAAATGGAAAATAAGTAAATGAAGTTATTTGAATGATGAATTAAACTTCACATGAATCATTAGTGCAGATTCCAAATACATAAATGCATAGTTCATGAAACAATAGCAGCAATGAAGCCATGTGCATAATTATGGAAGAATTATGTAACTATATTCATCTAGTACAGTCTTTCACTTATAAACAGGACTATCTAGAACCTGGTTGAATAAGATATCCAGATATGAATAGATATTTTCAAAACAGAAACCATTTCTAATCAAATCCAATCAAAATCAGAATAAAACATTTAAATTCTGAGAACAATATGCATGACACAAGGAATAATGGTTTATTAGTTAGACCAACTTGTACAGGTTTACTTTATTAAGTTAGTTTACTGGCAACGAACTTCTTATATATATATGTGTGTGTGTAATGTAAATACTAGATTACAAATGACTAATTAACAGCACATTATTGATTATTGATAATGCATATTTACCTGACTTCAGTGGTTCACTACATAGATGCTCAAGATCCTATCATGAATGGAAACATGGCTTTGAGTACAAATACATAAAAAAAAAATTCTGGATGATGGTATTAAATCACCCCCTGAGCAAGAGACAGATGTGTGTTTGCACAGTGTCTCTTTTCTTTACAGCATATGTCTGGTCCTGTCTGGTGAGAAGATGGGGTCTCGCTTTATTTTTCACTAACCCCCTGTTACATATACCACAGCTTAGTGTAGGTGAAGGCTTGCATTGTTAAATGAAAACTAGACTCAACTAGAGCCAGTAATTAGAGCATTAGACAGTTAACTTGGACTGAAATATTTTAGAAAATGTCCTTAGTGCTTGTTTTACAGTGATGTAATGTGGCAGGTGTAAACAATAAAGAGACAATCTGGCATAGCATAAGATTGGCTTTGGTATGGAAAACATGATTAATGAAGGGTCAAAGCAGACAAGGTTTCAGAAGAGCAAAGCATGCATAATTTATACAGCACCTGTACCACATCCAGTCATGTCTCTCCACTTTTAAATTCAATTGAGAATTACTATGTTTATTACATATATTTAAATACACAGATCAGGCATAACATTATGACAATCACCTTTTCTCTACATTCATTGTCCATTTTCTCAGTTCCACTTACCATGTAGCTGCACTTTGTAGTTCTACAATTACAGTCTGTAGTCCACCTGTTTCTCTACATACTTTGTTAGTCCCCTTTACTCTGTTGTCCAGTGGTCAGGACCCCAACAGGACCAGCACAGATCAGGTACTATTTGGGTGGTGGATCATTCTCAGCACTGCAGTGACACTGATGTGGTGATG
>JAOVVH010000036.1:9192317-9206466 GCA_028566435.1 Scorpiodoras heckelii | reverse complement strand
TGAATAATGAGGCAATGTTCAGCAGTCCTTTCCCTTAAAATAGACCAGTGATAAACAGCATCAGCATTTTCAATGGTCCTACGATGCTGACCTGCATGTACAACACAAATCACAATGTGCGTTAAAAGTGCGATTAAAGCGTGATTAAAAAAATTAATTGCGCGATTAACACGGTTAAAAAAATTAATCGCGTGACAGCACTACTGATTATGTTACTTCCTGCCTTAACATACTCTCTGATAAGAGAGACAAGGTGGTGTCTTGATTGTTTCTGCAGTAGTTTCAGCACTATTCTCTGTCTTTTCCAATCATACTGAAAACCATTTCCTTCTTCTCCATGTATTTCCAAAATGGCATTGCCCATACTAAAAAAGAAATAAATGCACAAAAATTACACAATATATTGTTGCACATCCTGTCTCAAAATTTCATATTAATAATTAAGTCCAAAGTGTAACTTAATTTATGTATAATTATGCAGAATATGTTCTCTTATATGAGATATCAGTCTAAAAATAAGATTAAAAAAATTAAAAGAAGCAAATAATTCCCATAAAATATATTTTCTTTTATCGACTGAATAGGAATCACCAAGAGCATATTACCATGTCTTGTCACAAACACATATACTGAATTAAACTACAGTGAGGGGAAACAACTAGTTTTCTTGTTATTAGTATACATCCACTACACATAGCCATTTAAAATTTACACACACAATGTAATTTTTCTTTTTCTGACAGATATGAACAAAATTATATTTATTCATATCCATGAACAAGGATATGTATAGAAATTAAATTTGAAGCAAATGTCAGATAATGTGCTCAAAATGTCAAGGTAAACAATACTGCTAACATTTTAGAATGTGGATTTCATATGGTAAGATACACCACATTATCATTAAAAGGCATTCTATTGGGGGGTAATTGATTAAACTTGGTGGTTAAATAGTTAAACTTATTAACAGATATGTGATGAAGCTGACAGGCTTAATGTCGACTGATGGAGAAGACAAAGGTAACTATTTCACAAGATCTGAAGTTTAACAGTGTAGATGGACATGGATTTACTATGTGGCAAACAGGTGGTGGTTTTCCTTTTAACTATGTGTTATAAATGTTTATTAATGAGTTGTAAGGGGTTTACCACCTAATTAATAACATTTATAAATAGATAATAAACCATCTATAGATGTAATTTTATTCTAAAGTGCTACCAAAAATTCTACTTATGAATACTTTCTTTTGAAGAAAGAGAAGAAAAAATAAAGAGGGGAAAGAATTGCCTAATTTATGCCTAATTTACTCTTTGGGACACAGACATTCTGTAATAGTGTTATTGATTGAATGTCAACAGTTATTTAATTGTTGTCAGTAACATGATTTTAGTGGCAGAGAAAAAGCTTTGGTTAAAATCTGGTCAATGCACATTATTTAATTCGTGCCCCAGTTCCTGTTGCTCAGGAATGAGTAATTGCTTCTGTATTTCTCTCTGGTTTCCTATTGGTGTTCCAAGATAGCTTCATAAGATACAAACAACAAAGCATTCTGTAAGGTTTTAGAAAGGATAACGGTGCATCGCTTTCAAGATATTCCATTTTGGTCCATCCAAGCAATAAACAGCACACAGACTAACCACAAGGTCTACTGCAGACAGTTTGGTGTCTACTGTATGTCTGCATATTTAATGTGATTCTGATTTTATCTACTAGTTACTAATACAAATCAAAACTGCACTACATTACATTGCAATACATTTCAAGCACAGTTCTTATGTTAAAGTTATACATCAAACAAAGGAGAGCAAAACAGTCTGCAGTTTCATTTTCGTTTAATTCTTTGCAATCTATTGCTTCATTGCAACTTCTATGCATCGGCCAATGATAACCTTGTGCATCATTTCAATTCTAGCATAAGCAGGGAGATTCTGGTGCAACAACAAACTCAAAGGGTGGAGGGTAAAAAAAATAATAAATAACTAATAATAATAAAATAAAAATAATAATAAATAAATAAATAAATAAATAAATAAATAAACATCACACCAACTCCTTTATAAATATGGTAAATCAGCATGTTATCAATATTGATAGAGTGTAATGTGAAAATTTCAGATACACACCATATGGAGAAGAGATCTGGGGCATGACACTAACCCACAGTCGGCATGTAGTAAATGGTGCTGTACAGAGTCATTTGTGGTAGGACAAATCCCCCTCTCCAGCAAAGCGTGCATTTGCATAATATATTGCCTTTAGGGCAAGCCTGATGGATTAACTCATGTGTGGTTTCAGGTCTTCAAAGGAAGTCAGGTTAACATGATAAGCTGTACTTCACTGGCAGTGTATTTAAAGCTAAAACCAAATTGCTTTAGTTTGTGACATTTTTATATGACAAGGATGACTCTGTAAATCCACAGCTATTCATGACTGATTACTCATATAGCATTTAGAGTTGCATTTCATCTCAAACAAGTGAAAAGTGAAAGGAGTAAACTTTTCAGTTAGATATAGTTTCACAGTGTCTCAAAATATTCTCTCTGTGCTATGTCTCTGTATAATTCTAATTAGTGAACTGATCAAACGCAGGGTGAGATAGTGTGAGATAGTGAGATTAAAAAAGAAGAAGAAGAAAAAGAAAAGGGGAAAAAGCACAAAATGATCAAGGAAACCGAGAAACATTTTTGACATGTAATACTGAGGCTGTTGTTGTTAGAAGCTCCACAGATGGAAGGATGTGTATGCCAAACTAGCTCATTATTGGAGAAAAAAGTCAGCAGCAGAAGCTACTGCAGAAAAAAGGGCAACATACTGTAGCCCATATCATTCATTTTTAATGATGCTGTGTTTGCCTTCACTACATATGTTACTATTACAGTGGTGCTTACAGTAACTACCAACAATTCTGAACAACAGGGTGCCATTCAGTATTATTGTCGTATTATTTTTCTTCAAAACATGAACAATGAGGATTGTATAAAAGAAATAATACAAGAATAATACAACAATTCACGTGGATAATGGATAAAATTATTTAATTTTGCACTAACAAAATGACTTATGAAATCATGTTTTTAAATATTATCTTCAAACACAAAAGGCAAATTGTTGACACCCCATGCAAAAAAGTAATAAAAACTCATATATATGTCTGTACGTACACACACACACACACACACACACACACTTATATATATAGTAGATGGTGAGGCCAATTATGGATTAGTGCATCCTCTACCAATGGGTCACTATTGTACAGCCCCATCATATAAGTTCCTCTCAGTGAAGATAACAGGGGGTTGGCCCACCTGCCCCATCATTAGTTGACCAGTACTCAACTGAAAAAAGGACTGTCGTCAGTTCTAGCTTGCTGCTGTTCTGATATTATACCAGGAGGTAAAATGTCACTTGTGCCCCCCAGCCAGTAAAGAAAAATTGAGTATCTCTCAAATGGGACACCAAGCCACTTTTGTTAGGAAAAAGCATGTCCATTTAGCTAGAACCTACTCTTCATATACAACTTAAAAAATATAAAGTATGTAAGAATATAAAGTGACATTATCAAGCTCCTCATCCTCAGCAACCATTTCATCCTGAGCAGAATCACAGTGGATCCAGAACCTATCTCAAGTACATTGGGTACCAGGCAAGAAAATTGTACCAAAAATTGCAGGAATAAAGCAAATATTAATTGTAACATTGAAGCCAGCAATTTGCAAGGTACACTGTATAAGAAAGCATTTTGTGTTTGGAAGATTTTATAAAGTTATACAGTATACCCATACAAGTTTAAATTTAGGTGATGCATATATTAATTTTCATGAAGGGTGCTAATATTACAGAATTTTAGATAAAGTAAACCATTAAAGAATACATCTGTGTTAAGCACTTCAAGTACCTGTACTTATTACACCGTATGAATAGATTTTATACTTAAAAGCTGTGCTTGAACATGCTTTTGTAGTAGTAATCAATGTAGTCAATTTGGTCATCAAATAGACCACATAAATATATTTAATAGTGAGAATTTGAGAGAACGCTGTGAGAGAGAGAGCCTGCTGTCCACCCCTTAAAAATGTGTGTGATCTGTATATGAGACAGGATTAAAGAAAGTAAAAGTGGAAGAGCAGTTGATGGAGATGGGGTCCCACAGAGTTCAGGTCATAGCTTGAGCTCCAGAATGTGTCCTGTAGATCACAAGATGTCAAGCTGAGGGAGAAAAAATTGGAAGAACTGGACAGGTCTGGTGAGAGTGATGAAGGTTTTTCCTTACAAACAGGCGTCCTTTGCTATATTAAGTGATCCACGTGGAGTTGTGGGGTGTGGGTTGTGGGTGAATACCCTCCAACCCCATCCCATTCTGGCTCCCAACTCTTTGGAGATATTGCTCGGCATGCCAGTTTGAAGGACGGTGCATCTGAGAGCCGTATTGATTGGAACAATGTCACAGCTGGTGAGATGGAGGATGGTATCAGGCATGCAATCTCACTGCCTGACCTGGTGTGGAAAGAACATCAGGCCCATCCATCTCTCAACATTACACTCAACTGCGAGGACATTAAGCATGTGGATAAAGTCTGTCTGGGGTGCTTAGACCCATGCCTGGTTATCTAACGTTAGGCCTTATTCAATGAAATTTACACTGCAGGAATAAGCTGTTCTGAGACTAAATATTGTTACTTGTTATAATTTACTAAACAGGGGTGTGGGAGTTTTAACTTGCAAGGGATGGTCACTATTGTTTTACACGTTTTGCCTAGCTGGCTAGCTTACATTAATTACAGACTTGCCATATTTAACACCTATTTAAAGCTGGTCTCATGTCTATGGTAGGATGTTTATTGCTGGCATTGTTTGGGGTTTTAAATACAGTTACAGGCCACTTTATAAGCCAGAATTACTTTGTTAGTACACTTTGTACATTAGGTGGCTTGAAATATCAGAGTTGTTTTTTAAGCATAGTCTTCCTGTCAGCTTGAAGCAGTCTGGCCATTCTTTTCTGACTTCTCTAATAAACGTATTTCTGCTCACAGAGCTGTCATTCACTGAATTGTTCTTTTTTTTTTTTTTTTTTTTTTTTGCTTGTTTTTCACACCATTCTGTATGAACCCTGTTTTGTGTGTGTTAAAATCTAAGGGGATCGTAAGTTTCTGAAATATTTAAACCGATCCATATAGCCTGAATCATCAGGTCACACATGATACTTATTATAACTAGCCATTAACTAGCTATCCAATAAATGGCTGGTCACAATAAATATCATGTGTAACCGGGTGGGGCGGTCTAGGCCTCTTTGCTTAGGTTGCTGCCCCTGTGACCCAGACTCTGGAAAAGCGGAAGATAATGGATGGATGGATGGATGGATGGATGGATGGATGGATGGATGGATGGATTAATTTACTAGCTATTTGAACTAGGTATTGGCAGCACAGTGGCACAGTAATTAGAATTGTTGCCTCCCAGCTCCAGGGTCCTGCATTTGCTCCTGAGCTTGGTTTACTGTCTGTATGGATTTTGCATTTTATCCCCATGTTTGTGTTGGTTTCCTCCAGTTCTCCACTGTCCAATGCCCCACCTTGCATCCAGGGTTACCAGGATTGGCTTTGGATCCACCATAAACCTGATCAGCATGAAGATAAATGAATGAATGCATGAACTAGATGTACTTACAAGATGATATCAGAATGTAGCTTCAGAATTTGTAGAATAGAGTTTTTTTGCTGTCCAACTTTACTGGATTAATACACCCAGCAGCTGTTGCAGTCCCATCCTGAGCTCTCATTGTAATTAAAACTGATCATATTTGCCCAGTTGCACTTAGCAGGATCTATGCACTTGTTGTTTTTTTTTTTTTTTTAAATACAGACATCTACTTTGGGGCTCTTCTGAATTTTTTGAGAAATTTCCATTTTATTAACAAGTTCCTCAGTGCAAAGCTTGGTGGTGCACAGATTATTGTACAAAGTTAATTACTAACAGCTGCTAATTCCAGACTTTTTTTCACTATGTTTCTTGTAAAACCAGGAACAGCTGGCCCTCATCCTACATATAACTGAAATTATGGTGCTGTTGTCCAACAGACAAAACAGTAAGAGTATTAAAATCTCCAATCACATTATCTATACCTATTAAACATATTACCTTTTTGTTATCCACCATATGCTTTTTCTTGATTTCTTAAAAAAGAGTGTAAAGCACCCAAGCTGTTTTTTTTTGGTTTTCTGCTATTTTAGAGATGTTAAACACTTTAAAGTGAAGAATAGCATTGTTGTAGGAACTTGATACATTACAGAGAGATATTGTTCACTGTGTAAATAAAAACTGCATATACTACAAAACTGTGTCCTGTATCCCAGTGTTAAAAAACACAAAAGCAACATTTGATGTGAATTTACAAGCTGCATCCAATACTTATACACTGTCCTAAATTGGATTTGATCGATTACAAAGCGTACTCATGTTGACATTCTGTTTTTGAGTGTCAAAATAAAATGATTGCCTGACATAAACTATTGTATACTACATTCTTTATTTTTCTCAGGAAAGATTTGCCATCACTTGTTGGCATCATGCTGAGGCACAGGTACTGTTGGTGTCTCCAGATGTCTGTGCTTGATCCTGGACTTTGGTCACTGGGCTCTGTTTATATGCTAATGCAAGCATAATTTGATGAGTAATGCTAGCATACTGCTATTTTATTTAGGCACAAGCCTATATGCTCCTTTCCATTTGTGACCTGGTTTTTTTAGTGTCTATAAATTAATACTGCACAAATGTGGATGGAATGGTTAAAAGTGCTTGTGACATTCAAAATCTGCTAAGTGGGATTTTGAACCCATTTTCATTCAAAATTGTGGTAAAATGCATTCAAACTCCCATGATCCCATCTTAGTACAGACAGAGGTATTAGTAATTTATAAAGAGTTTAACAATACAGCATACCATTATTGTTTTGTTCAATATTTGGAGCTCAATCCAATACACCTACATATTGAATATTACCTTTAATAGCATAATAAATTAGTCTGTTCATCATAAAATACATATTATGTGGGGCATAATAAACAGTCCACACTCCTCTGAAAAAGTAGCTTCCTGTCTTCTTAGCTTACCAATCGTGATGTTAGTGTACTAGCATAGTAGTGTATAAGAATACAAGGGAGCATCTTAGCATATTAGGTTCAATCTGGGAAAGAAAACAAATCTCTGTAGTGATTGTGAAGTTAAAGCTGCTGATATATTAATGATATATTAATATATTAATGATATGATATATTAATTAATCACTATATTAATGATTCAAAAAGCCTTGTTGTACCACAAGCCAATGTTTTATTAAAACTGTTAACCTGGCATTATACTACCAGAAAAAAAGCAACATTTGGGCAGGAATTGCAACAAGATGTATTTTATTTAGTGCTGCGTTAAAGATTTAATCGCGATTAAAAAAATTAACGCACCTAAAAAAAATTAACGCAGATTAAAAATTAGTTAAATTAATCGCAAGTGTCTGTTTCTTCCCTACACACTGATTGTTACAGAATCCTAAGCGCACTCCATAGCAAACTCTTTATTTGAAACAAGCCCTGCAACGTCATCAAGCACAGACAGCTGATTGGTTGTGTTCTACATTACAGCACTCGGCCGTAGCATGTAAACAAGCTAGCAATTTAGCTGTTCAGACTCATTTTATATGATTTTAAAGGATTTTAAATATGCACTTTTGAAATAAATGTGATGAAACGTCTATGAACTGTGGGTGATGCCTTTAATTAAACTCCAAGTTTAATCAGTTTATCAGATGAACGAAAGACAAAAACTGTTTTTTATTGAAAAAATGAAAAGATGTCAATCATCTTTAATGTTTCACTTTTACACAAGTGAATACTGAGGCAACATTCAGCAGTCGTTTCCCTAAAAATTGACCAGTTATAAACGGTATCAACATTTTCAATGGTCCTATGATGCCGACCTGCATGTACAACACAAATCAAAATGTGTGTTAAAAGTGCGATTAACGCAATTTAAAAAATCAATCATGTGACAGCACTAATTTTATTGTATCTAGCTTTTTTGTATTATTATATCCCTAGTAAATTTCTGACTTTAAAATCTGTCATTCCAAATTCAAGTCTTGACCTAGTTTTCTAGATGTTAACTATTTGTCAGTTCATTTCAACATAAAAATAAATAAATAAATACTAAATGCTACAGTCTAACAAATACTGCAGTTGTAGCTATTAAAAGCTCACAAAGATATAATGAAGTATCTTTTAACTAATCACAAGTTTCCCATAGTTGTACATAAGCATACATATATAAAACTGTTAGTGTGATTTTTGTTTTTACGCTTAGAGCTGGTGTGAAACAAATTATCTATATAAAGCACTCAGGGAAAGGGTTTTAGTTTTCTTATTATTGGTAACAGTTTGTTACAACAAATGTGGCAGATATTGTGTTTTGCAACTAAACTAATTTTCCACCCATTAAACATATGTTTACTTGCAATGTGATCAGACTTAATTAGTAGTCTGTGTAATTACCCATGAGTTTTCACTTCTGTTGATGAAACACAAAGTATGAATTTAGTGTTATAATATTTATAATATTTTATGACAAAACCTATAAGTAATGTATTCATTCAAATACATACATTTATTTAAATGTTTGAATAAATGTATTAAAATCCCAAAGTAAGACTAAAAGTCTTGAAAACTAGTAAAAATGGTTCCTATAGATCAGTTACTATTGAATCCTGTATTTCTTTTATGCATGCTTATTACGGGGCGGCACGGTGGTTAGCACTGTCGCCTCACAGCAAGACGATCCTGGTTCGATTCCCAATCTGGGCCATTCTGTGTGGAGTTTGTATGTTCTCCCCATGCTTGTGTGGGTTTCCTCCGGGTACTCCGGGTACGGTTTCCTCCCACAGTCCAAAGACATGCATGTTAGGTTGATCGGTCACTCTAAATTGCCCGTAGGTGTGATTGTGTGTTGGCCATGCAATGGACTGGCGACCTCCCAACCCACAACCTCCCAAGATAATGGATGGATGGATGCTTATTACAGGACATCATGTGATGGGAAAAATGTCCTCTCTAGTCCTGAGTGTGTGACTTGTGAACCCTTTTACCTTCTGCATATATTTGTTTACATTTTTATTTCTGCATTAGCCTGATATCTGTGTATGTAACCCCATGTATATTTGAAAGGATTATGGATTTTGTGTGGTAACATGCAAAAGAACTTGAAAATAAATGTCCTCATTTATTACACTACCATTACAATACTACATCACATATTGTAACAGAGAATATCTGTCAGCCAGCTGATTATTTCCAAAACGATAATCATTAAAACATACTGTATGTAAGTAATATATTTGTGTGTAATGATAAAGACATTACTGTTCTACACTGCACACAATTTTTTCTTAAATGTTTGAGTGAAGTTGATCTGATTGGTTACTGCAGCAGCACACAAAACACACTATTTAATAATGTATTCATTCAAAAATAACCCCTTTACCTATGTCACTATCTGCACTAATGGTCATGAAGATACCCCAAAATATTAAATTGAGCCTTAACTGTCAAGAGGACTTTTACATGTTCTTCTGATTTCTGCTTGAATTTACTTAATCTGCATAATATATACCATAATAACATAATCTGCTTTCTTCCCATCAGCGAAATCTTCACAACTATGTGGATTAGCCCCTGTGTTTACGATGTCTTGCTATGGCAGAGCCATCCCAAACTAGGGGCCACGACTTCATGTGAGGCTGTTTGATTTACAAACAGGGTCATGAAAGAAATTCATTTTTGAAAAAAAATTGTTTTCATTCATTTATTTAACAAATTATCTTTAGAAAGATTTTGTTGCAAAATGAAAGTGAAAATGAAAATCATTCAAGCCACATTTAAATGAAAAGCTTATATCCTATTTTAATCATTCTCACTATCTTGACACACTGCACTAACATAGTTCAGCAATGAAAATGGACAAATTTCCCCATCCATCTACCTTTACTTCAGAGATTAGTGTCTCAAATCACATGCTAATGTACTATACTATAGACTAATATTGAATACTAACTGGTTTTCCTGTTATGGTTTGTGTTTGAATTTTAAAACCTCTCATGTCACAGAAACATCTGTTTTGCAGACCAGTCTTATGTATTTTCTTGATTAGTAAATAGGTTAACACTGAATGTAAGGTCAGAATTTGTGTATTTGAGATGCAGCCCATGATAACAATCAAAATCACAGTCGCAAGTTAAAAAAGAGACAGAACTCATCAGTCCATCTATTGTTACTGTGCATGAAATTGCTAAACACTTTAGACTTACCTTGAAAACCTGGAGGGATGTTTTGGCTGTGACATGCCATTTAATAAATGTCATTTTTAATCCTCCAGATGTACATATATTATGCAGATGAGTGTGTGAACAATGTGGCTCATTACCACCATTTGAATGTACACATAAAGTCATGTCTCAAGTATAAATTATATTCCTCTTAATCGCTTTAGCCACACTATCCTGGCATGGACTATTTTCCTATAACAGCACAATACTTCCCAATAGACTGGAAAGTAAGACAGGGCAAGGAATATTCCTCTGGTTTTTAGTCACATTGTGCATATGAATGTACATAACAAAATGTTTAATTGATATGGTAGTCCTAAACTATAAATCTGAAGCTTAAAAAAAAAGTAATGCGGTCAAGGATTGGGGTCACAGAAAGTTTTTCCCAAAATAAGTTATTCGGGAACCCTTGTGCTGGGATTGTTGTCCCATCACGGTTGTGTTCCTGCCTTTTTTTGTAGTTAAAGATTTTATATTGACAGTTTGATTAGAAAGTAAAACAGTCCCAGGCAACAGACACAAAAAACAGCATTATATAAAATAAATAATATACATTATAATATAATATAAGATCATGTGACAAAATGCAGGTGTGAATAAAAGTATATTTCAGTTAAACATCCAATGACACATTATACCAAATTCTCTATACCTTATTATCTTTTCCATGCTGATCAGATATCATAGCTAACATAATTTCATAAGAAGCAGTTTCTATCAACAAATCCACCCATTCTCTCAGGTCAGGTATTTTACATGATTTCCAGAATCTCAAAATCATCCTTGCAGCTGATACCAGGCCTGGAGTAACAATCCTGAATTCGCCCACAGTCTCTCTATTGCCATGTAAACGCAACTGTGGGCAAACCTGTATGACTTTCCCAATCTATTTTCCTTGCATATACAATATTCCTTCTCAGAAAGGTCATAAAAATATAAACTCCCATATGGAATGTACCCTCTTCCTTTTCCTCCAAATGTACCCTCTTCCTTTTGGCATTTCCAAGAGAGATCATTATCTATATGCCCCGTGTTCCTGCCTTATGCTAAGCATTTCTAGGACAGGTTCTGGATCCAATGTGACTTACAATTCTTACTAAAGATAAATTAATCAAAACCACATTCATGTCTATCAAAACTGATGAGATGCTGCACAAAAAGCAGACATGTTGCTATATCATATAGCCTTTAAAGTTATGTATATAATTTTCAGTGTTTGCTTGTTAAAATCTTCCTTTTAACCATTATTCAAGCCTTATTTAATGGTCTGTAAAAATTATGTGATTGAATGCATTTATGACTTTCATGGGCTGAAACAGTACACTAGAAAAGTCTGGAAACCTACTTTCTGGCAGAAAAGAAGCACCAAGCACCAACATAAGGAAAGAGGAGAAAAAGGCTTGATTTTTGAATGATTTTAAACAATAATTATGCTGGTCAGACAGCATCCTTTATGGGTCAATAGAAATGATACAATTTGCATTACCCTTCTTGGAGGGTCGGTTCCGCTTCACCCACTCAATTCCTGTGCTGATGGCTTCAGCAATGGTCTTCAGGACTTGATCATGCCTCCATCGGTACCGTACTTCTCCAAGTGCCCTTGCGCAGCAGCTGAGGATGTGTTCCAGAGTTCCTTGCTTGGGACACAGTGGGCATGCTGGTGAATCTGTAATGCCCCATGTGTGCAGATTTGATGGGCTTGGAAGCACATCATACACTGCCTGGACGAGAAATTTAATGCGGTGAGGCTCAGCTTTCCAGAGCTCAGTCCAGGTCACTTTCCTCTCAATCACATTCTCCCATCTGGTCCAAGCTCCCTGTTGCTTCATTCCCACCACCTTGCAGGATCTTCTCTCCTCCATTGCTGCCCTCACCTCCTCCTGAACTAGTTGGCACCCTTCCTTACCTCTGGTGTTCGTATGAAGAGTTGGAAAGGATCCGAGCCCAGCACGGCCTCTTGTGACCACTCCCACCAGCCTCCTGTGATGTAGCCTTGCCTCTGCTTCCTGTACAGCATCCTCCGCCCTCCACTTTCTGCCCATCTTGACTTGGATCCCTGTATTGGCCACCCTCGGATCAGGGGAGTCCCTGTACTGCACCACTTCTCTGGCTTGTGTAACCTTGAATTCCTCCTCCAAGGATTTGAAGGGCAGTTGCAGTTTGTTGTTTTGTCTGTAGAGAGCGATGCTGCTTAGGCTCTTTGGCAGCCCCAACCATCTCCTGAGGTGGCTACTGACCTTTCTCTCCAAGGTCTCGACAGTTGATATTGGGGACTACATAGACAAGGAGGGGCCACAGAATTCTGGGAAGAATGTCATGCTGTTAGATCCAGGCTTTAAACTTCCCAGGAAGGCTGGATTTGTCCACAGCTTTCAACAAGCCCTCCAACTGTGCACGTTGTCTGGATTGATGTAGTATCCCTCAGAAAACTGTCAAAAACTTTGCCCAAGCTCTTGACTGGCTTCTATGTGATGGTTGGTATGGCTGTGCCTGCATTGTCAAACCGGAACTTGTCCTCCACCTTGCCTTTCCTCAGCACCATGGATCTTGACTTGGCTGGTTTGAATTGCATCCTCGCCCAATTCACCAGCTTCTGAAGCTCCAGCAGGATCCACTGGCAGCCTGGAACTGATTCTGTGGAGACAGTCAGGTCATCCATGAATGCCCTGATGGGTGGTTGTCTTTGAGCTGATTTCATCATGGGCCCTCTGCACGCTTGGTGAGCATATTCATGGTCAAGGAGAACAGCGATACTGAGATAGTACACCCTGTAATTATGCCAATCTCTACCTTCTGCCAGCTTGATGTTACTGCTCCTGAAGAGAACCTCATTAGAAGTTGCTGTAGTAATCAGTGATGAGATCTCTGATCTTGGTGGGGACATGATGTTTCATTAGTGTGAGCTGCACCAGCTTGTGTGGAATGGAGCCATATGCATTCGCCAGGCCAAGCCACAGCACAGACAGGTTGCCTTTATTCTCTCTGGCCTCCCTGATGAGCTGTGTCACCACACCAGTGTGTTCCAGACAGCCTGGCATCCCTGAAATGCCACCCTTCTGGACTGATGTATTAATGTAGGCGTTCCTTGCTAGGTAGGTGCGCAGTCGCTTGGAAACAGCACTGAAGAAGACCTTTGCCTCGACGTACAACAGAGAGATGATGCGAAACTGGTCTATCTGGGTAGAGTTTTCCTCCTTCGGGATCCACACCCCCTCAGCCATTCTCCACTGATCTGGGATCTTCCCTCTTCTCCAGAAGATTTGCAGGATTCTCCACAGATGTAGAAAGAGCTTGGAACAGCTCTTGTACACTTTGTATGAAGTGCCACTTGGTCCTGGAGCAGAGCTAGCCCTTGCTTTCTGGACAACCTCCTTGACTTCCTTCAGCTGCAGTCGTATCAAACTGCACTTCCGGTTCAGGGGGCTCTATTAGGGTGTTGCACTAAGTTGCACTAGTTGCACTATATATATAATATATATATAATGTTTTTTTTAACATCCAAAATTGGCATGGTCCAACCCAGAAGGGTGTTTCTTTAAAAAAAATCAGTAGCCTAATTTAAGGCACTATGACCTTGACCAGGCAGGTAATTAGGGTGAATACTGTATATGGAAATTATAAATGCATTGCTGTAAATGCATCATCCATATTCACATTAATGAATGCAGTTTTCTGTTGTCCTGCAGGTTTGTTTTTTTTTACATATATACCGTATTTTCCGGACTATAAGGCGCACCTAAAAGCCTAAAATTTTCCCAGAAATCGGACGTGCGCCTTAT
>JAOVVH010000036.1:9012776-9023650 GCA_028566435.1 Scorpiodoras heckelii | reverse complement strand
TGGTTGGTTGTTTGACTGACTGACTGGTTGATTGATTGATTGATTGATTGATTGATTGATTGATTGATTGATTGATTTTTCAGTTTTGGGCTTGCCATTCATCTACAGTCAGTAAGAGAGGTAGCAATGTATTTTGCTTGTTTTTACAAATACATGCTTACAATTATCATAATTATCTGCCAATAGAACAGGATCATTTCAAGCTTGAAATTATATATAAATTTGTAAACTTATAATAGGGCATACTACATAAATATGACTATATTCAAGATATTTCCGCTTGTTAAGACCCCATTTTTTGCAGTGTAGAGAACATTTCTTCAGATGCATATCCAGCTGGCCCAAGGCTGGACCACCAATGCCGCAAATGTCTCAATGATTTCAAAAGAAAACTAAGAGCGATTCCTCAGCCCTTGAATCGAGGAAAGGGGGGGGGGGCTCTAGTATTTTCTTCCCTCCAGTCTCTACAGTAAGAATGTAAACATCCTTAATTGCATTCATAAGAATCCCTGGGCACCAATGGCACATGGCACACATGGGATTTTAACTGTAGTAGATACCCTGATGTCAGCAACCATAACTAATGGTGACCCATTGCAAACAATCAGAGTACTTTTACAGCAATGTTGCTCACTTCCCCTCCCTAACCCTCCTTCTCTGTGTAGTTAGGTAATCACACAATAACAGAGAGAGAGATTTTGTGTCTTTCTGACAGTAATGACAAGAATTTGCTGTAACCATGGATGCCCATCCCTGGGGTGGCCTGTTGTTTCACTGTCTGCTTTTATGATAATAGTTAGCTCTGTCACGCAGGGGCTTTTGAAAAGCATGTAATTCTTTATTGCACTCCCAGCCATCTGACTCTGGTTTTGATATATTGACCAGTCATAATCAGTGCTTTCTGGCTGACGGAGAAGCTTCTGCTCCTACACAGTCCACCTGCATGGTTAAATTTAGACAATATACTCTCAGTGAAGCGAGTGTGTAAGATTTTAAGTCCAGTATCCAAATCCATCTTGAGAAGGTTTTTAAGCAGCTCCTGTTTTCCTCTCCTCTTCTCCAGCACTCTTTTGGTGGAGTGGATGTGAAAATTCCTTTGCATGTCGCCTGCTCTGGAAAGGCTGAATACATGAAAAAGAAAAGAATAAGGCTTGTATCCTATCCATTATGGATTTTTGTTCATTCAGTCTGTAATGGAGAACCGCAGTTTTACTTCCTTGTTGAGATTTTTCCATGCTGAATATGTCAATCATGAGACCCACGGAGACCCAGTACAACTGGATAGAGTAGCAGGTTAAACTCCCTTAGGTGCACTCCCTAAAACTTGGGCCAAAAGATAAAATAAAAATGAGTCTGGAGAGTCTTACTGGAAGAATAAACTTCCCATCTCATGATTTACAACATGAAAATATATCCACACCAAATCTATCAGAAGCTATGCTTAATGCACACTCTGATGTTTGCTCTTGTGGAAGTCTCTAACTATTTGTTACACATTTGACTGTGCTTTGAAATGATTTAGGTGAATGTATGCTTCTCAGGTAAAATGGCCTCTACTATACTTCACGAGGTACAGAACGAGGCAGACGATTTGCTGTTACATGGCTCATAATTGAATGCTCCTTTATTTCTGCAGATAAAATACAGAATGCTAATCTGGGATTAGTTTACTCCTTAACTTAAATCTGAAGTGATGCACTGAGTAGACTTGTTATGGAAGTGTATTTTGAGTATAATTTGACCAGTATGTATAGGATCAAAGATAACAAGAGTGGTATAACCATTAAATAATGGCTTGATATAATAAGGTAAGTTTAGGTTAATTATTATGTCTTTAACTCTTTTATGCTTGTCATGACCATTCTGTGAAAACAGAATTCTCCTGTAAGGTGGTCACTAAAGTTGTTTCCCAGTAATCCCACTAGAGGGCAGCCTTTCTGCCATGTAGGGAAATGTGTTTCAGAGGATTGTTACAATGTCCCACACTACGTATATGACAGCATGCAAAGACCTACATATCAGTTGTGCCAATCAACAGCATGAAAGTCTGTAATGATTTTCTTTTAACTTTTTTGTAAGTTTGGCAAGTATTGCTTCATTTAGTTTTTTTTTGTTTTGGTTTGTTTATATCTTAAAAATGATACTGATGGGGGCAGGAATTGATAAATATTTACAAAAATATTTAATCCACATAATTCCATGGCTACATAAAACTAAAAACATAAATGTTTATATATGTTTAATGCAGTCGAGAACCACACCAGTTGAGAATCCTGTGTATTTTGAATCTTATCATTCCCAAAGAAAGCAAAGGGAAATTTTTAATAGTTTCTGCATGTTGGCAGAAAGGTAGGTTTCATACCTGCTAACAGGAAATGAAGGAGAATACCACTCATTCTCCAGGAAAAGCAAAGCAAACGCCTGCCTGTCTTCCAGGAACCCACACCCCCATCTTTCACCATTACCATTTGTTCCTGACTGCTTTTTTGCTCCCTGAAAGGGAAGAGAAAACAGTCCAGGCACTCAGTGCTACAAAGCAAGAAGTACATTCCTTTCTCAGGCTCTCTGCCTTTACTCACTCTCTGTATTCTGTGCTCCTGCTGCACACGATTGTAATTCCACCCGCTCTCCACTTAGGGAACGGCAGACTGAAGCAAAACAGCAGATGAGATATCACCCTCAAATCTGTCGGAAACAGCACTTTGGCACAACTTTGGTCTGCAATCAGCATAGTACTTAGGCCATGTTAGCGATTAGATAGTGTGTGCTAGCGTGTGTGTCTGCACATTTCATAAGTCACGGTGTGATGTCAACTACGATTATTTCCAAGGAGTTTAACATCGTGTCGCTGAATTCCCATGTGTTGTACATAAGCTGACCTGGACAAGAAAAGAGATGGCTTATGAGCGAAACTTGGGTTTTATAATGGCTAATCCAATCACTAGTTATTTTTGTTGTGCCTTCTATCTCTACACATTCGTCTCAGAAATAATATTTTCTGTAAATAGATTCAAATTTTCTTACATGAACTATATGCTTTGGTAAGAAATTTGACCAGAGCTTCTGAAACATAACACTACTCTGAATAAATAAAGATTGCACTATAAAAGATACTTACTTCAGATTGGCTGGCATAGGTTAGCTATGTTGGCTTTCTTTGAATATGGGAGCACACGAGACGTTTTCACTTCTCAAAATACGCTCACTTATTCAAGTGGTTAAAGTTGTAATAACACTGTGGCTAAGCTAGGAAATATGGACACTGAGGATATGTTACATTTCAGCTCGCACATCTTTTATATGAACAATGTAAAGGGGGTATGACACTGTAAATTTGACAAAACCATCATGAGTGTCATAAATTTTACTCAGATGTGTTAGTGAGTTAATAAGAAGGCATAGGATGACTAAAATTACAATAGTATTACCGCAAAGCTATCTGTAATGAGTGCTGCCACTTCCAAAGTGGACACAGCTGGAATACCACAAGAGCAAGCTGTTCATGTGGAACCATCTGATGATGAATACAACCCTTTATATAATAGTAGTAGTGGTAGTAGTAGCAGTAGTAGTAGTAGTAGTAGTAGTAGTAAGCCTCAGATGTTTGCACTCGCCTTCATTATCAAGCAGGTTTATGAATGTAAGAGAAATATGTAATGGTTTTAAATAGATAGAAATTAATTATAGAGTACAAGGCATGGAAGCGTTTTACATTAAAAGTAAGAAGAACAGCATCAGATCATATACTCTGTGATACAAAGCCTCAGTTTTTACACTGTAGTAAGCAACCACGGCAGAAAAGATCATTATCTCTGCCTTGTCACTTATTATCTGACATCATGATGTGGGTGTTATTTTTAACTTAATAAATACCCTAGATCAAAGCAAACTACAATATTGTTATCTGTCAAATATGGGCAGAGCAAGGTTTAAAAGAAAATTGTCAATACCATCAATAGGTATTGATCTGTATTAACCAAATAATTTAAACATTAGACATTGTATTGACAATTAATTAAAAATGAAAATGTGAGCTATACTGCTTTTGAAAAATGCTGAACATCATGTGTAACTGCATGAGAAAATGTGCAGAAAATCAGTTTAACAAAGACAGCTGAACAAGTTTAAGCTCTGTCATATTTCTGCTTTATTTCTGTCATATTTCCCAATGTATACAAATGCATTCTTTCTTAGAAACTGATGTACAGCTGCAGCTGAAAGAGTCAGAGGCTGACAAATGAAACCTGCTGTCCAATATTAAGTCTGCAAAATCATATGGCCCCATTGGGGCTTCATCTTAGTATTATCAATAGCTTCCGACTTTTACAACATGTGGTGGCTTTGCACTGTGCTCTCTCTGTGTTCAGCACATGAGCACAAAACTCTGCGCAACAGTGGTAAAAAATAACACTGAGGTTCTGTACCTCATTTGGTGTTGTCTGAGAGTTCCTGTCCCTCATCTTAGCTGTGGTTTTTCTCAAATTTTGGGTTAACTCTACTAGGTCTCATTCTCACATTCTCATCTCTCCTGCATTTTTTTGCTTTCTGTTCTCTGCCGTTTGAAAATGCACTGGACGGGAACGTGATTTTCCGTTCCATTTTCAGTGGCGAGAAATAGGGAAGCTTGTCGGGTAGCTGATATTATTTTTTGTTTTTGCTCACCATCAGCTCTGCCAGCAATCTCTTTCTCTTTGCTTAGCATTTGTCTCTACCATTAGAATCAAAGCTCGCTTATCAGCGCTCTTTCTGTGAACGGCGTCTCAGGCTTATCAACTAAGTTGGGCCTATGCTCTCACTAAGAGGGGCTATATGGGATGTGTTCATGCTTTGCTTTGTAGAAAAATATCTATCACTGATCTTTTGTCTACATATCCCTTAATATCTTGGTTTTGTACATTAACAGTTGATTCTTCATAAATCAGAATAAGATGTTATTTACTGGAATTTGTGCTTTTATTTGTCTTTTATGATTTATTTATTTTAATTATTTTCTTTATTCAATTCAGCTTAACACTTTTAATTCAACCAATAAATCTGAACAATCATTTAAAATTTTACACTTTAGAGAGCTTCTAAAAAGATTTTTGATAATATCTAAAGATTTTGAATATTACTATTTTAGATTTTTTTTTTTTTTAACTATGAAAAGTGCAATATTTTGACTGGTTTATATTTGTTACATTTTTGAGAGCTTTAAAGACATACATTTTAAAGACAGACATAGCTAATCTATATTTTGTATAACATACACTATTTAATTTTATATCATGTTTTTGTATTTTCTGTATTAATATATTAGGATTTATAATTTCTGGACGTATGAAAGTTTGTATAAAACTCCACACAACCATAGTATTTCCTGCATATCAAGGTGCACATCCTGCACCATTTCACACAAACATGATTAGAGATAAATGAGGTGTGTTTGTTATGTTTCTAGGACAAAAACTCACTGAGCTATTTAAGTGCTTTTGCAAAATTTCTGTTTTATCCCGCCAGTAGGAGCACCGACTCTGGAGGGTTAATACACTACTTCCCTATAAGTCTTGAATATATTATTCATGAATTATCTCCTGAATACATTATTCAAGAAGCATCTCCTGTTTTATATTTCAACCATTAAGCCAAGACAGGGAGGAGGTGGGTGCGAAAACAAGAGAGATGGGAATTTATAGGATGCTAACTAGGAAGAAAATGGCACTTCAGACCTGGCCCTTCTCCCAAACTTCATATATTTCATAACTCAGTTTAATACTTTGGAGAGGAATTAAGTATGTTTATCCACACATCAAACAACAGTCCTAATTGTTTCCATCAGAGTAGGGTAGAACAATTGTATGCCTGTAATGCATATTCAAGTTTGTTATATGTCTGATGTTAGATGTTTTGAAATAGTGGATGTTCTGACCCAGATTACACTACTCCTGATGTCTTTCATACCTGATTTAACTTGAAGAAAATATTAATCTAACATTCAGTATAATTTTCCAGGAAACTAAAGAAAAACACAGTTTACAGTTTAAGCACTGGGCCAAACAGTGTACTGATTTAACTAAATGTGGCATTTAGTATTCCTCTCTAGAATGAATTTCTCATGTCTGTGGAAGTGTATCTTTCCCTTTTGGTTTGCCAGGATAATGCTTTGATATGGATGCAAGTATGCTAGAATGTTGTGCTGTTTTTCTTAGAAAACCATGGAAAACATTGAGGTCAGTGACAGAGCCACCTTAATAAGAGCTGAAGTCCAGCTGGAGGCACTTAGTCTGTGTTTTGTTTAGCTCTATACCTGAACATCACACCCCAACTGAAACAAAGGACATGCTTTATACTAGATTAACTAGTAGGCTAATGTGATGTGTTTGGGGATTTTTTTTTATTTGCTGTAATGTTTGATTCAGTGCTCTTGCTCCCCTTTTCCCCTGAACCGTGTCTGGCAACAAATCATGGCACAGGATTCCCAGACTAGAGCGAAAAACAGAACAGAGCCAGCTCCTCCATGGTTCAGGTCCTTCAAATAAAACTTAAATTATAACTTTTCTTTGTGCTCAACAGCCAAGGTTTTCCCCTCCATACTAGCTATAGGAAGAGAGGTAGAAACTGATATTTTATTAGAACTGGGATAAATAATAGGGCTTTTGTGGCTATTTAAACTACACTTTTAAAACTAAGTTCACATTGTTTTACATGTGTTCACCAAGTGCATTTAGGCTGTTTTTGGAATGGATGAACACTAACAGTGGCTCAGTAGTTCATTGTCATCTTCAGTGTGATGGTATGTGAAATGCTTTGTCATGGTCTGATGTAGTTTATTTTTTAGCTACTTTATAAGGTTTACATTATAGATGGCAATCATGTGCCTATGTTTAAATTAAAACCACCAAACGTACTTAATGGTAGCTGTGTTAATGCATGCATTATAATAAGTAAATTATACTCCAGACCACCAAATCATTTTGTGTCATAGCACAGACAAGCTTAGATGGCTAAAGATGAGAGCACCCATATGGGCTATTTGCCATCCAGCTCCCAAGCACAACTGACCATTTATGTTCTGAAAGGATGTAGTCCATGGTAGCAAGAGTTTGGACTTTTGCCCTATTTAGAAAAACAAAGGTGATAAAACATACAGAGAATAAAGAAAAAACAAACCTCAAGAAGTGCATTTGAAAGTTATATACCTATTAATTGATATACCTAACTTTATTTCAACTTTTTGAATAATCTTCCAAATTCCCAAAAGATATAGCAATTACTTAGTAATCATCTCAAAGGAGATATGATCTTGCCAGTGAACACAGTATTTAATTAGTGTGTGCTTCTAATCCATTACCATGGTGTTTCATGTGGCCTAGAGCTGGTTACATGCACTTTCTCCCTGCGTTTTTCCTTCCTCAATGCAGCCAATCAAAGCTCTATTTTGTTGCTGCTACTCTAATGCAAACCAGAGATTTGGTGATTGGTGATGTGCCAATAATTCTTCTTAGGCACAGAAAACTCTTTCCTACCCTGTAGATGCACTGGGTGGAAGGGAATGAAGAAAAATTCTCATGTCTTACAAGCTACAATATTCATCACCATGTGAGTGTCTGCTTGTGCAGTCATTTTGCAGGCAGCATGTGGGAGCTTTGATCTGTGAGAGGTTTGGCAGTGGTTGCAAATCTTTCACTTGCTTTATTTGCAAGAGGTAAATATTTTTCCTTGATTATACAGCTAAAACCTTTGTTTCCTGTAACTTGTTAGTCGTATCACAGAATGTTCAGAACAATTAAGATGAGCATGCCATTTCGGTCAGATGTTTAATGTAAGTGTGAAATGTTCATGCCATCTCATCCATTATGTGTTTGCTAAAAAAAAAAAAAAAAAAAAGCTTGTTTTACTGATGTTCTCTTTTCACTAAAGACAAATCAGAGGGAATTTTGTCAACTCCTTGTATAGAAATGTGCCTCATGTGGTATGAAATGTACCACAGAGCTGGTAAAGGCTCAATTTTTAATTAATCAGAATGTCTTGCTTATTTTCTGTGACAGCGCAGACAGTAGTGCTACCTTCGAGGTGTATATTAATGCACTCAACTTGCATAGGAACATTAAAAAAAGTTTGTAATTGCTGATACAGTGAGGTTCTGTGATGCATCTTGGGAAGAAGCATCCAATGTTAATACTTTTTAATGGGAAGATGAAAGAAACTTTGTTAAAACTCAGGAAACTTAAAGAAACTTTGTTTAATATTATTAAATTATTAAATCACATATGGGTATGATGGTCAGGTCTCCGTATACTTTGGGCTATATGGTGTATTTTTGGACACCTCGTTTCCCACATGTCTGAAAATAGGTGTTTTGGATGTGCACGTCCCAAATTTCTCACTGCATATGCTTCATAGTACCTGTCTTAACCCTGACCGTGAAATCAGAATGGTCATAGTCATATTTCAGCACATAACTTTGCTTTGTGTTTATGAGTGCTACATGTAAGAACAGGGCTGCTGATTAACTGTATGAATACGAGTTAAACAATGTAAAACATATTTATTCAGAATTCTATGTGCCCTCTTTAAAACATCTACTTAACCTACTTAACATTCTGCGTTCACTATGCAGACATCCTCAGTCTACTGTCAGGATTGGGTTCCCCTATACTTGACTCATTATGGGCTGTGACCAAGCCTGATCTCCACATGTCATCATGGTAATATTGTTCAATTGATGAGATGTCAGCTGTGGGGTATCTAGAGTTCAAAGTCACCTGTAATATGAACACTTGAGAAGACAAAGACTGAATTGTACCTTTGAGCCTAAGATGAAATGAGGCTTATCCAAGTCAGAGGGTCACCCATCCCATCTCCTGGGTGGAGAGTGGCATGTTAGAAGATGACCCCTCTCTACAATGAATGTATGATCTCCTTCAATTCCAACATTATTATCCCTGTCTGATCTATTTTCCTGGCACGGGATTTTGCTCAATCAGAAACTTTGTAAGGAGAGCACACTGAGAACATATCTGCACACAGAGTCTCAGTAGTCCCGTAAATGCTGCATCTCTGTGTGGACTGGGACTTTGTAGAGGACTTTGTAATCCTGCTGACAGGCAAACCAACAAACCACACCAGAAACATAACCTCCTTGGTGGAGGTAAATATCATGCATTTAAAAGGTAACATATGGCTTTAAACAATATGGGATGATAACATCTCGTTCTCATATTTAGCTTGGTTTTCTGCATCACTGTTAGTTTGGATTGTCTAAAAGACTGTCCTGTGTTAATAATTTAAAAAAAAGAAAAGAAATACGTGTTGGCACCTGATCACCATACCCATATGTGCATGTTGAACATCCCATTTCATTTTTAGTCCCCCTTTGCTGTTACATTAATGTACATGCTTCTGGGAGGGCTTTCCACTAGACTTTGGAGTGTGGGTTGGGGATTTGACCATTCAGCCACAAGAACATTAATGAGGTCAGGCACTGATGTTAGGCCTGGGAGGCCTGGCATTCCAACTCATCCCAAAGTTCTTCAGTGGGGTTGAGGTCAGGGTTCTGTTCAGGCTACTCAAGTTCTTCCACACCAACTTTGGCAAAACATGTCCTCATGGATGTCACTTTGTGCACAGGGTTATTGTCATGCTGGACAGGTTTGGGCCTCTTAGTTCCAGTGAAGGGAAATTGTAATACTACAGAATATAAAGACATTCTATGCAATTGTGTGCTTCCAACTGGGAAGAACCATATATGGTTGTGATGGTCAGGTGTCAACATACTAATAGAGTAATAGATAACTGATATATAGGAAAATAGTAAGTTAAAGCATGAGTTTTGGAATTAGTTAATTTTAATTTTCCTGACATAGTTTCTACAGCATGAATATAAATAGGGAATTCTTAAGAATATGCCTGACAGAGGAATCATGAATCTTCTAGTTTCATGAACTATATTATTTAGAAGAGAGAAAAAAAACAGTTGAAGGTCATGTTGCCCAACTTTACTTGGCAAAAGTTATCTTTCTTTTTCATGAATTATAAAAGATCATAAATAATGTAAAGTTGCATTAAAGACTATTTACTAGGTAAAGAATACAGTAAGAATTTATTTTAATAAGACTTTGCTTCACATGCTTCAGTCCTCTAAACATCAAATGTTCTTTCAAAATCTTGGGTCTAGAATGCCATTTACCCACAAATAACACACATGTATTCAGTCAGAGACTTGAAATGAGTTGCAGGAATACACAAGAATTTGAAACTTGGCAATTTGATTTGGGTTCAGAGAGATCCAGACACTGAACAGATCTCTGTAGAGATTTTTGTCATAGGATGTTCCTGCTTTTACAGGGAGAATCTCAACCTCAGAGGGCGGTTGTGGGAAATAAAGTCACATCTCATTATCTAGGGAGCTGGATTGTGGTGTGTTCACCATCCACACTGCCAGTCACCTCAGATACACTCCGGCCTTCATCCATTGCACCCATTTCCCTCACTGCCCCTTTCTAACTCTTTTGCACATGGCTGGAATGCTTCTGTAATTGCTTTCAGTTGGTTTGCCTGTGAGAGGATAAAGGAGAGCAGTGCTGTTCATTTAGAAATGACATTTTTCGTATATGTGGCTGCTCACAGGATTGAACACTACGGGAAGGGAAGA
Organism: Scorpiodoras heckelii; assembly: GCA_028566435.1. Lineage (NCBI taxonomy): Eukaryota > Metazoa > Chordata > Actinopteri > Siluriformes > Doradidae > Scorpiodoras > Scorpiodoras heckelii. Next base: position 9,013,017 of record JAOVVH010000036.1, on the reverse strand, counting down.
TGCTTGACTGTCTGTGCATACTGGACAGTTCAAATGCTTCAACACTAAGCATTGAACAAATGCCACAATTTTTCAATATCATGGGTAATATAGCAGAATTATTACAGCGCTATAGTCACCAGTGTGTGAATTATGAGACTGCATGGAAATGTACAGCCATGGTCCTCTCTCTCTCTCTCTCTCTCTCTCTCTCTCTCTCTGTCTCTCTGTCTCTCTCTCTCTCTCTCTCTCTCTCTCTCTC
>JAOVVH010000036.1:8982577-8995342 GCA_028566435.1 Scorpiodoras heckelii | reverse complement strand
ATGTGTGTGTGTGTGTGTGTGTGTGTGTGTGTGTGTGTGTGTGTGTGTGTGTGTGTGTGTGTGTGTGAGAGAGAGAGTTTTTGTGTTGTAAAACTGGAAAAATGTACTTTCCAGCTTCCCAAATATTCCAGTTTCTTTCTAAAGACACCTCGTGTCCTATATCTTTTTAGTTGACCTCTCCATAATGACCTCAGCTTCTGAAACCCCTTTAACTAAAACCGATGCTGATTAAGAACTTCTGTAGAATAAGCAGTGTAGAAACACTTCTGTAGAATAAGCAGTGTGTTTGTGAATTCATGTTCCTGCAAACTGTATTCTGATGTCTACACCAAGCCCAAGCATCATTTGCGAAGCCAAGAACAAAATACAAGCAAGATGAATAATGTCTGTTCTCTGCTATGGTTCGATGAACATTTATAGAGATGGGGGAGAAAGAGAGTCACTTCTGAATTATCGGAGAAACATTTTCCACATCCTGTGCACCACTTACCAAACCCTCCTTGTGTGTGGAAGTCCTATTTGGATGAGATGGAGCAGCAAAGGAGGGGTGATTAAATTAACATGCCTGTCAGTTCACTTGACGAGAGCCTTAGCTGAGGATCATTGCATAATCCCCTGTGGGAGCTGGGGAAGGCTGGATGTCCTGCTGATGGAGGGATGCATGGAAAACTGAAGGCCAAACCTGTGCTAGGAGTGTAAACAGCTTACATCATGCCTCAGCAAGCTCCTGCAGCATTAAATGGATAATTTATTTCTAATGATTCTGTTAAATGTAAGCCGAGCCGGGAGAAGGCTGCATAGTATAGACCCCCTTTTGTGGTCTGCTTCTCAAGCCACTGTCTCTGAGAAACGCTCTCTGAGAACCAATATCGCCAGGCCTCTGTTTCAATTTAAACACATGGCCTGGGTTAGGGTCACCACTAATGTGGCATACCATCAAATAGTGAGTGCATACTGTGCTGAAAAAGAGTGCTGCAGCCATAATTGCTTGCTTATGTTTGCTCAAAGCTGAACGGCACTATCCGGGTGACTTATAAGTGGCAGTTCACAAACAGTAGGTTTAAAAAATAAGCAGCTGAATGATGATTGTGGACACGAGAATGCTGCTAATCATAGTGCCACCCAGTCCCTCTTGGGCTTACCTTCTCCTGAAGAGTGGAACCAATTTATAAAAACCTATTGCACAATTTTTTGCTCTCCCTCTAATTACGCACCAGATACATACCCTCAAATACACACACATACAAAAACACACACTCATGCAGTGACTTAACCTCACACACTATGTGTTTATTACAAATGTTTGCACTATATTACTTTGGAGGACAAGACATTGCTTATATGGTTTGTAATAAAAGATTGCGATCCACTGTCATGGATATCTTCAGTGACCTTGGTGCTTACTGTGTCTCCACTTGAGAAGGGCAATGATCCACAAGGCTCTTTGAGGGTTGTAGTGCAGAACACACTCCAAAAACATTGGTAAGGGCCACTTGATGCTGAATGAAGGTGTTGAAAAGGAGCTCTACCTTTTACTCTGAGAGTATTTACTTGTGGCTCTTGGGGTTTTGCTGTTTTGGTTGTCACCTGAGCTGCCATGTTGGGGTTAGAGATTACACTGTTGGTCTTGGCCCCGGTACTTTGCAGTCAATCTAAGAGGGGAAAAAGTAAAATTATCGAGTTGATGTTTCTTTCTCTGTCTCCCAGAGAAGTCTATGCTTTCAGAAAAGGGCTTATGATTAGACATTTTACTTTATTATTACTGCTTTATTGATTTACTTTATTACTTGGTGTTAGAGGAACAGGTAATAATGCATTGAACGATTTTACAGTATAGCTAATTCAGTTTAAGAAAGCCAGAAAGTCCAAGGTGTATTGAGGACTGGGAACGAGCCCATCTTTTTCTAAAATAAATGCTGTTCTGTTTTGAATTTTGGTGGCTGTTACCATAAACTCTTGTATGAGACCATTTTCTGAGAAATCTGTTTTAAATAAATTCGCTGACATCTGCCAGATTGGTCCATTTTTATGCTTGGTTGGACACCCTACCTTTAATTGTCATGAATGGTTCTGGGTTTTCAGAGGTTCTTTGCTTTTATCTTACTCATAGGCCAGTTATTTGGCAATCATCCATCAATGTGTGCATACGGCTGTTTTGAGTTCTCAGTTTTAGTGTATATTGTAAACAGAGAGTGTGTGAATGCATGCGAGTGAATACACAGGTGAACACTTGGCCAGACAGATTGTATGAGACTATTTAACTGTGTCTGCAGCCCTTTTCAAGAAAAATATTTTCAGATTGTGCAGGCCCAGGGAACAAAAGTAATGTCTATTTTTGATCGCTGAAAGTGTTAGGATGCCTGCTCGCCATTAGATATACTGTTAAACACAACTAAATTACTCTCCCCACAAAACCACAGCCACTAGGATTAGTACCACCCTCAGGCAACCTCAGCCGAGCATTCAACCACCTAACACTGATTTGCCACCACCACTCTCTCTTTTTCTGTGTCTCTTGTTCCTTCTGTGTCTGGCCTCTGTGCTTTCCCTCCCAGTCTGTCTCATGATTGTGTTTTTCCTGGAGTGGGAAACAGATACATGTGAGAGCTGAGAGGAAGCGTATGTTTTTTCACAAGCACTAACACAGATGCTAGCACAGACATGACTATTGGTCATGGTTTCTGAGCTTCACTTCTTTACATGGCTGTAAAACCTGATGGCAAGCCACAGAAGTATGTGCTCAAAATGGCAGAAAAAAACGCACACTACTAAGAGACCTTGCCATGAGATTTTAGCCTAACCATTTCCTCTGGGAGTCAAACAGACCCTTCATGCCTCTTCCAGGAATAATAGTAATAATAAATGAAAATGGTAAAAGAGGAGAAAGCCAGTGAACCACAATGAGTTTGGCAAAGCAAGCAGGCACAGAGTGCCCTGTTTGGAGCCATGTTGAGTGGGAAAATATGGCACGGCAAAGTCTTCTTCCATCTGCGTTCAGACCTTCAGGGTGGTGGGACATCAAGCCAGAAAGGTGTAGCTCTTGACATCTTAGCTGTTAGCCACGTTTCCTTGATTTGACACAGACATGCATTAAATTCAGGACATATTCATATTCAGTGATTTCTTTTACAAGGACACATTGCAGAGTACATTTTTCATCCCCGAAACAGTTTAGTCTATTTTCTGAATCTATTTTATATTAGTTAGATATGCTCAGGCATCGCATATGAACGTGTAGCTGCTCTACATTGAGGTAGCGATCGCGGATTATGAGGACATTACAATAAAGGTAGTTTATAAACAAATTCCCAGACAGAATAAATAGAAAAATCAAATAAATATTACATCAAATTTTCTACAATTATGCACATTAGTCTTATTAATGACACCTAATGTCAGCTAATATTTTGCATTTTGAATGAAGGATTGTGGATACAATTCGCGCGTGAAACTGCACATAGAAAGAAGAAGTGAAGCAGGTTTGATAGTGTCCAAACACGGCTATCCGAGATTCCAATAGAGCCACGCTCAAGTTCACGGACAAAGATGAAACCCATAAATCATGCATTAGATGTCCTGTGAGTAGTTCCTTTGTTCTGTCCAGCGAGACCTCCTTCATGAGGAACTTCTGCAGCACTGATGTGGAGAGCTGGGAGACATTTTGATTTCCGGAGTGCTTGTCACATTCAATAAAAGTACAGGTCTATTTGACCAAAAGGGAAACCGTCTGGAAACCATCGGGACAAGTGGAAAAGATGAGTCCAAGGATAATACTGTAGTAATGCTTGACTGAGTGTCTAAAGAAACTTTACATATGTGGAGAGTCAATCAGGGCATCAGCACCAGAGAAATACACTGCAGACATAGCCTCAAATCCAGGATATCAGTTTAAGGAATCAGTGATTTATATTCTCCCAGTCTGCTCCCACCCAGTGATTTGTCCCATACACCTGATGAAATGTAGGCATGGTACGATAAGTAATACAGGAATCATATTATTTAAAAACTTCTTCCTGGAACAAATTAAAGTAAACATGTACAGCTGTCACCAGGAATGACAAACTAAACAAACATACAGACAAGACCACTGAGCCCAACCCTTGCAATCCAAACATTGTTTTTCATGTTAGCTTGAACTTGAATTACCCAATTATCCACCATGCAAACAACCATGCAGAAGGAAGCCTCCATGCTATATGGTATGCACTCTTTCTTAGTCAGCGCTAAGTCATAAGGTAGCTATCACCTTTCAAGTCCTTGTAGCATGCATGGTTTATGTTTGGCAGCATAACAAAGTATCTCTCCAGCTACTAGCTCTACATCTGGCAGGCTTACGACTTAACCAAACATATCAATTAAGCCAATATAAATATGGCATCTGAAAAGATTATGGAGTGGAATTTTTTTAACACTTAAGTACAAAAGGTCTCCGGAAATAATAAGGCCTCATTGATAACTAGAAGTATGGCAGGTTGTGAGAATCAAACACTTAACTGTATTAAGCATAGCTCAAATAATCTAAGGTGATTTAGGTGTTTTAGCTTCCAAAAGCCATTTGGTACATTGTATGGGCAGGTTACCTTTAAAAAGAAATGATAAGGAGTGGAATGTCACTTATTCATTCTGTTTTTCTCTCCACAGTTTGGAGATTCTGAGCAAAGAAGACAGGCAATCATGACACTGGTATCCATATGTGTGCTGCTGCTGATGTTGGGGGGTAATGCTCTGGGTGGTGGCTATGCCCCTATGCCTCAGATGAAGTACATGCAGCCTATGATGAAGGGTCCAGTTGGCCCCCCCTTCAGAGAGGGGAAGGGTCAGTATCTTGGTAAGTGTTGCTAAGTAACTGACCAAAGCACTTTAATTGCTAACCTTTCAGAAATGTTCAGAAAGTTCAAAAACCACTAAAAATGCTGTGCCTCTAAAATACATATAAATAAATTTATCTACAATACATTAGATTAACATGTTTTAGCATTGATGTCATTGCTATAGCACTAAGGTTCTCCAGTAAGTCTATGAATACGAGTAAAAATAATCCCTTTATTTGTCTTGTAATGGTGAAGTATTTGATGGGGGAAAAGGTTTGCAATGAAGCCCTGCCTACCATGGACTTTTTTTTCTATCCTTGCTTCTTGCCATGGATATGACCTTTGAAATCTGTCTATCTATGTTTAACGCAGCTGAAACATTTTTACTGTCACTTTAAAATTTGAAGACATCCGGTTTGTCTGATGAATGCATCCATAATCAGGAATTAACAACAGCCATTCAGTGAAATATTGTTATACAAGAATGCACAAAACTAAACTTTCCCTAAGCAATTTTGGATGGCTATAGCTAAGGTACAAGCAACACAGTTAATCTATTCTAACCAATTACAAGAACGTTCAGTACTTCTCATTGGTTAAACTAATTTTCATTTGTTATCACCACAGCAATACATCGAATAAAACCAAGCCAATAAATTCAGACACATTGGTTAGCGTGCCACATAGGCAATCCCTTGAATCGCTGTGTTACATTTAGACACACAGCCTAATCTCTATGCCTTTAGACTGAGAAATAGACTTTCTCCAGGCAGTGAGTAGTCAAGAAGAAGAGCCAAAAGTGTGTCAGACTAAGGGAGTAGCAAAGATGAACAATGAGAGGACAGGAACAGGTTGTTGTTTAGTGTCTCCTCGCACCTCTGTGATTTACGAGGAGCATTGTGAGATAATCAGTGGGGGATAAAGGAGAAAAGAAAGAGCTTGAGAGGGATTGAAAGGGTTCAGGTTAACTCCCTTTGGAGCAGTATATCACAGGTGCATATACTTTAGTCCTTGGGAGGGTAACATAGGGAAAAGGAGGGGAAGGAAATAGTGTCAGAAAGCATGCTGAAAGGCTGAGGGACGCAGGATATGATGAGAAAGCCAGGGCAGGCACTAGGAATAGAGCACTTCTTTCTCATCTACTAAAGTTAGGCAATATCTATTTCACTAGTAGCGAGAGTATGAGAGAATGGAGTAATGTTTACAGTCCTGAGCTCTTGACAGCCATGATGGTTTTATAGGAATGTCTGGACTGTTCAGCAAAATAGCCTCCCTGGTAGCTCATCATTATACTTTCCTTCTCCTTAAGCCTTACTTACGGAAATAATAAGAATATTAGCTGACCACATTTTGTGTCATGATATTACTCTCTCATGTCAAAGAAAGAAAGAAAGAAAGAAAGAAAGAAAGAAAGAAAGAAAGAAAGAAGCTTCACAAAGTGAATTATGAACCTATAAACCATAAAGCATTTATGCTTTTAGTTATTGTTAAAGGTAGTGTAATTTGTGGTTCATACATTTTCCTTTCATTTAGACAATTGACTAGACAGTTTGAGTTTGGTAGAAAAATTTAATTATTGGAAATGTTAAAAGGTCATTTTGAAAAGATTAAAGTATAAATGAACACTGGGATAGATATACAGTGTATACATATATTGTTTATGTAGCCTGCAGCAGTTTGTTCCGATGGACATTCAGGCTTTGGCAAATGCTGATAAAGCCGTGATTGACCCAGCTCTGTGAACTTTATTCCTTGAGGCGCTATTAGTTTGATGCATGTAAATCTTGAATTAGTATTGAACTAATTGCAATTAATACTATGCACTTTGAATAAAGTGTTCTACAATGTAATTTGTACAGGTCTAATGAGTTCTGCTCAGAACCATCTCTGAAATGGAACCCTTCTTTTGTAGTACCCTTAGAGGTTGCCCCAGAGGTATTAACCTAAGTATGGGCAAGGGTGTGGAATGGAACAGTGTGACAAATACAAAACACTGATGCTTTTTCTTATCTTGTCTTTGATTATCAGCTATGAAACACAACATATGACCTGGAAATAACCCATTACAAAGACCAGAGGACAAAAGTACAATAAGAAATGTAGGAATAATAATAAGATATAACACTGCAGCCCATCACTATTGAAAATATGCTTTATAGTTCTCTAAAGCTGTTTCTGTCTTATTTCAAACCAAATGCATGTCTGTTTTACCACTTCAGGAATGCAGAACAAGTTCAGAGCCCTGAACTTGTCCATAAGGCAAGAGCACTCACTGCCTCTAGTAGGCTAGTGCATCTGCTACCATCTAGTGGATGATACAAATAACACACAAGGAACAAAGATATTATTTTCTTTTTATATTCTTGTGTAAATGTGCTGCATACTACACAGATTTCTCATTTAGATATTTAAAGATGCAGTTTTACGTAGTGCTTCTAGGCCATTATTCATTCCATATTTTCAAAGGCACCATAAAGAATCTGTGATCCACAGCAATGCCATGTATTGTATAACAATAGTTTATTTGTCTTAGTCTTTACTTACGTTTTCCATCCCTTGGACTCTATTCCTCTTACTATTTCTATTCCTCTTACTATTTATTCACTTTTATTTTTAATATGTTCTTTTATTTCTATTTTTGCTGTCCTGATTTTGTTATCTGTTATTTGCTATTCTGCTGTACAGCACTTTGGTCAGCTGCGGTTTTAAAATGTGCTTTATAAATAAATCGAATTAAATTCAATTAATTCTGACTGAACACATCTGCTTAGCTCCATAGACTTTGTCCGCTTTTGCTTAAAAAAGCAACCCATGAGGCATGAAACTTGCAAGCTGTCTGTGTTTATTAGGTGTTTTAAATATGTCTGATAGAAGGGATTATGCCACAAAGGATGCAAGAATGGAGTGATTTCTTTATTTATGTAAAAAAGGCTGCATAGTTCAGCAAAAAGCAAAGGTAAAGTACATTTGAATGATGAGCTTTGAAAGTCCCCAAAACAAAGCCCAAATTAAACAAAAAAGCCCAGTTAAAAGCACAGTTAAAGGTGCAGTGTGTAGGTTTTAGGGCATTTATTAGCAGAAATGGAGTATAGTATTCATAATTTATTTGTGGTTGTGTATAATCGCCTATAAGTACAGATTGTTGTGATTTCATTAGTTTCCAAGGAGGCCGTAGTGTTGCACTGCTACAGTAACTCATTCTCTTCAATGATGCAAACTATCGCACATACTCACAAATGTTCATCACATTGAGCGCAGGCTGATTCACAGCCAAGCTGCCACTTCAGTGTAAAAGTGTGAAAGGCTCCATGGAAGATGACCTGCTCCCATGTAGATATGAAGAGCTCATTATAAGCTTTAAAGGCTTTTACACTAATAAAAACTATACTCAGTAATTATGAATGCTGACTGTGCTGCACTGTGTTGGCAGTAGAAGTAGCAGTGTGTCACATTAACAATTAAGTTTTAGGAAGAAATGGGGTTTTCTTATGGGGTTGTAAATGATGGTAGGATCTATAAATTTTCAAGGAAAACATATGATCTAGAGCTGAAGTTTTTTGGGGGGTTTTTTTGTATTGTTTTGTTTTATTTTTAAGTTAAGCATTTTGACTCAGTTTTATAACTCACACACTATCAGATTTAAAAGCTATCAGCAGTTAAAATGTCCTTAATTTGGGGATTTGACATGGAGATTTCTGTAGTTTAGGAGGTGAAAAGGTGTTTTAAAATAGTATGCTACTTTTTAGAAGCACAGCCAGCGGCCCTATGCCAACTTTCTGGTACACATATCTGATAAGAGCAAACTAGCTGACTACATTAGCTAGTTAAGTAAAAGACATCAAAGAGAACACAAAGCAAAGCAGATAATCATATACTCATGAGGTAACAAGGGAACATAGTTCGTTTACAAAAAAACACATACGTGGTGTAGCCAGACAAGTGATTTTGCTGTTCATTTAGCCACATATTTATGCTATTCCTCAATTTTTGCAAAAATGTATTTTAATTCTTTTTTTTTCTTTCTCAGAGTATCCACCTGCAATGGAAGTGAAAGGGGAACCTGGCCCACAAGGGAAGCCAGGACCCAGGGGACCACCTGGGCCCCCAGGATTACCTGGGAAACCTGGAATAGGGAAACCAGGTCTCAATGGTCAGCCAGGACCGCAGGGCCCAGCAGGGTTGCCAGGAATTGGAAAACCAGGACTACCTGGTCTCCCAGGGAAAGTTGGGCTCAGAGGACCACCAGGAACTGATGGTGAGAAGGGACTTCAAGGTGACTCTGGGCCACGTGGATTACCAGGGCAACCAGGATCACCTGGTCCTGCAGGTCTCTCTTTAAATGGCAAACCTGGGCTCCCAGGAGTTCGGGGCCCACCAGGATCTAGGGGTGAACCAGGACCAAAAGGTAGTCATGGTTTGCCTGGTGATAAAGGAATCAAGGGGGAAAATGGAAATGGCAATCCAGGTCCACCTGGCCTCAGGGGACCTAATGGCCTTCAGGGACCTCCTGGACCTCCTGGTAATCCAGGTGTGGGGAAGACTGGACTGAATGGGCCACCTGGGCCTTCTGGACTAAAAGGAGATCAGGGGCTTCCAGGGGACCATGGTCTTCCAGGAAAACCTGGGTCACCAGGACAACAAGGGCCTCCTGGACCAACTGGAGTGGGAAAACCTGGGTTGGATGGTGCACCTGGTAAACCAGGTCAAATTGGACCAAAAGGTGAACCAGGTCCAAGGGGTGTTAATGGGTTTCCTGGGGCTCCTGGTTATGGTAAACCTGGTCCTGTAGGACAGAAAGGAGACAAAGGCCTGTCTGGTTTACCAGGAGCTCAAGGTGATAAAGGGGAAACTGGGACAGGTGGTCTACCAGGGGAAATGGGGCCAGCTGGACAGCCAGGACCTTCAGGTATACCAGGTCCAATGGGGCTTCCAGGAAAACATGGCCTTCCTGGCCTGAAGGGAGATGGTGGTCCCCAAGGGCCTCCTGGTTTGCCTGGACTCAGAGGCGATCAAGGTCCCAATGGGTTGGCAGGTAAGCCTGGCCTCCCAGGGGATAAAGGGCCTCCTGGACCAAGTGGAGCTATAGGAAAACCAGGTTCTAAAGGTGATGCTGGTCACATTGGCTTGCCTGGTAATCCAGGATTGACTGGGCCTCAAGGCCCCAAAGGAGAAAATGGCCTTTCAGGGGCCCCTGGGTCACGTGGCATAGCTGGGATTCCTGGGTTACCAGGGCCCACAGGCCATATGGGACCACAGGGCATTCCAGGATTGAAAGGAGAGCAAGGCCCACCAGGACCCCCAGGAAATGGAAAGAATGGAGATCAGGGAACACCAGGTCCACAGGGACCACAAGGAAAGCCAGGCCCTGCTGGAATAAATGGTCCTCGAGGTCTTCCGGGTCCACCTGGCCCTCCTGGCCCACCTGGTCCTTCTAATGAAGATACCAAAGTGGCAGTGTCAGGGCCTGATGTTGGAGGAGAAACGATACCAGGTCAAAATGGAAAGCCACAATTTAGACTTGAGCTCTCTGCTACTGCAGCTCCTGCTTTCACTGCTATTCTCACAACACCCTTCCCACCATCTGGTATGCCTATCAAATTTGACAGGACACTCTACAATGGGCAGAATGCTTATAACCCTAACACTGGCATCTTCACCAGCCCAATGCCCGGAATTTACTATTTTTCTTACCATGTTCATGTAAAGGGAACCAGCCTGTGGGTGGCACTATACAGAAACAATGTACCTGCCACTTACACATATGATGAATACAAGAAGGGCTATATGGACCAGGCATCAGGTAGTGCAGTGCTGGAGCTCAAGGAAAATGACCAGGTTTGGGTTCAGATGCCATCTGACCAAGCAAATGGGCTCTACTCCACTGAGTACATTCATTCATCCTTCTCAGGCTTCCTACTGTGCCCTACATAACAGGCCATCTTATACATCATTTATTATCTAGTGGTCTGCAGTCACACAAGTAACACCTGTAACAGCCAACACAGGAAAGACTGAACACCATATAAACCAAGATAAAAGTAGGACATGGGAACTTTATGCTGTATCTGTTTTAGTGCTTTAAAAGGTCTGATTTGATTATGATTTTACTTTGTGTGTGTTTGACATCTTCTCTATAGTATGTTATCATAACTGTTGTATTAATGTTGTAGCTGTTATTGTTTTATTCATGTACTTGATGTTATTGTTTATTGGAATCAGACAATGCATAAGTAACAGTTTTACCCATGTGACTGCACACTCTGCCAAAATAATTAATTGAACTCCATCGCCTTGACTCTGGGGAGTGTGTTCCCCTGACTGCAGTCACATTTATTTTGAATTCTTTTTTTTTCTCCCTTTAAATAACAGGTTTCTCAGTGCCTAATGTCACAAATTATTTGTAAAAAATTAAAGATTAAAAAACATTAATTCATTAATTAACTAAATATAAAATATTCTGTTTAATCTGCCTACATTAACAAGGATGTAATTCATTGCTACTCTTTGTGATTTGGTGGTATCTGAGTTTATTGTTCTTATCCTTGAAGTGGAAGGCTTTACTTGACAATTCAAAATGTTTACTTTGAATGCAAACTGAGCTTCTGATGTATAACAATACTAATGACATCATGAGTATTATCCCTCCCTATAATGCTAGCTTATATTTAATGATAACATTTCAGCAAATAATCTAGAGTTAATTATTTAACATATGTTTGCTTGTACAACATATGTTAAAAGAAAAAGACTAATCGTCATTAAACACTAATAGTCTTCAATAATATAAGTAAGTGCATGATATGTCTAGTAATTATTTTTAACTTCCCAACTATGATAACAATTCATGCAGAACTGACTACATTTAAATCAGTTAATACATTTGTTGGCAGATATTAAATGAATAGAATTTAATGAATGCACTGGGTTTATGTATTAAAATATATTAAAATATTATGTCATTCTTAAGTGCTAATATACAAGGAACAAGACATAGTGGTTTACTGAGTGTTATTAAGTGGATTATCTTTTTGCAGCAGACGTATACACTGTTTAGCCACCTTGCCTGTCATTTCCATTCTTTGGATCACAGTGTTACATTTTAATTATAAGTCATGCCATGCCATTTTTTACATTTACCAAATTAAATATGTGAATAAACTGTTGCCATACTATTGCATTGACTGGTTCAGTGTGAATTATGCAGATAGGAAAATTATCCAGACTACTGTAAAAAGAAAAAAGTCATTATAATAGAGTTATATCAGCATCTACATTTTACAACAAAGTGTCAGTATGCTCCAGCCCATATTTGCTCTGTTCTTTACTAAGATCAACAATAATGTAAAACATTAAGATATACAAGATGAAAATAGAAAAATAACATAAATATAAAACATCAAGAATGTTTTACCCAGCAATCTGATCTCATGGATTCAAACAAATTGACGATGTAGCTGAAACAAGAATCACATAATTATTATTATAAACATACAAAGCTATGTGGTACAAAGCTATTGATGTTAATGTTACAGTGAAAAATCCATGAATGTTTTCAGTTAAAATAAACAATCTATCTTACTGTGCTGAATTTTAGACTCATGATGAAAGAAAAATCTAAAGTGGAGGACAATAATTGTGTCTCATGGTTTTTAATTCATAGGAACATCAAACAGAATGCATAATCAACATTTCTGGGAAGGCAAAATTTAAACCTTATAATTTGTCTTTGGGGCGGCACAGTTTGTAGTGGTCAGCACTGTCGCCTCACAGCAAGACAATCCAGGTTCGATTCCCGGTCCGGGCCATGCTGTGTGGAGTTTGCATGTTCTCCCCGTGCTTGTATGGGTTTCCTCCAGGTACTCCGTTTTACTCCCACAGTCCAAAGACATGCATGTTAGGTTCATTGGTCACTCTAAATTGCCCGTAGGTGTGAATGTGTGTGTGAGTGTGTGTT
>JAOVVH010000036.1:8927947-8948349 GCA_028566435.1 Scorpiodoras heckelii | reverse complement strand
GCTAATATTCTGCGTCTTACGCGCTTCGGTACGATTTAGCAGTAATGCTAGCTAGTCTCCTGAGAAGCTGTAACTAGTTAACTACTCGCTAGTACTGACAACTAGCTAACCTATCTGACTAACTCATGACTCTAACTAGACGTTAATGTGTAGATATTGTTCTTACAAAATAAACTTGTAAAAAAAAGATGTCTAAAATTGCCTAATTGTTGCAGATATTTCTAGCTAATGACCACTTAGCCACCCTGTCAGTACCTTTGTTTAGCTAGTTCACCCTGCTAACGCTAAGGCGTGGTTCTGCTCTGCTTCTGAGACATTCAGAGTTTGTTAACATCTGAAGTTTGCAGTTTTCATTTATGGCTTCAGTTGCATTTTTTTAAAGAAAGGAAATTATAAAATATCCGCTCGAAACCACATAAACAGCGAACAGGCTCCGACTTGTGTGATGTCTTTTTTTCTCCCCACCAATGAAATCGTTTCCTGGTGTCACGTGACAGCATTTTTTGGGAATGACAGAGACTAAGTGAAATTTCCACTCGTTGCCTTTGAGGCTGTCAGACTGCCCGAGTTTGGGAATGTCTGTGATCGTGCTGAGTTATTGGTCATGTCTGTAATATGAAGGCTGGCATTCATTGTTGGCACATGTCATGTACTTCAGGGTGGGGGGAAAGCACAACCATGTCAGTTAAGCTGAGCAAAGTTATAGCTGAGACTTGGTTTAAACCTCATACTTGTAGCACTTAGGGACCCATTTATTTCTTAAACATCTCCAGGACGCCCTCAGTAACTAACTACAGATGTGTCTGCTACTCAAACACCAGGCTCCTTATGTAAACGTGTGCAGTAATGTGTTGCCTGTGCACTGGAGTTATAAAAGAGTATTCATTCTTGACTTTTCCAGCTAACAGAATGTCATTTTGGGCGGCACGGTGGTGTAGTATTCAGCACTGTCGCCTCACAGCAAGACGATCCGGGTTCGATTCCCGGTCTGTGTGGAGTTTGCATGTTCTCCCCGTGCTTGTGTGGGTTTCCTCCGGGTGCTCCGGTTTCCTCCCACAGCCCAAAGACATGCATGTTAGGTTGATCGGTCACTCTAAATTGCCTGTAGGTGTGTGAGTGTATGAGTGTGTGTTGGCCATGCGATGGACTGGCGACCTGTCCATAGTGTACCCCGCCTTTGCCCGATGACGCTGGGATTGGCCCCCGTGACCCCGACTAGTGGGATAAAGCAGAAGATAATGAATGGATGGAGAATGCCATTTTATTAGACTTTCAATTCATTCAAGTGTATTATTATTATTATTATTATTATTATTATTATTATTATTATTAATCAGAGGTAATGAGGATTGGATTTAACCGAACACGTTGCACCAGTAAGGCATGTTAATATTATTAACTAAATAAGGATGGTACTTATTTATACCCATTCATTTATATCGGTCTTATATTAGTCATAGTCTCTGATCTCAATTCTTATTTAACCTATAATAGCAAATAAAATGAAGTGTGTATTAGAAAATGTCTATCTTTTTTGGGATTTTCGAAATATTAAAGAAATCAGTTAAGCTTTGTGCTTGTATCATCATTTGTGAAGAACAGGTAGTCAGATGAGGAACACAGTGGGTGTGAGGAGGGAACCAAAACTGTGGTTTCAAAACTAATTTATAAACACTACAGTGGGTTGTTGGGGGGTTTTGTTTGTTTGTGGGGGTTTTTTTTGTTTGTTTGTTTGGGTTTTTTTTTTTAGGTTCACAGGTTAGTCGAATGAAGTTAACTTTATCAGGTGTTAAAGAGACCTTTGAATAGATGGCCTTTAGTAATTAATCAAAGTGGGATTCATTTTAGGTATTAAAATGTACATTAACAGTTATTAACCTGTCCAGTCATTTGCCATTTGAAGAGCATGTTTAAAAAATCTCCCACAGAGCTTTCCTACAGAACTGTTTGCTTTTACCGTTTACTCAGAAACTGTTAGAGCGCACGCGAGCTCGCAGGGAGAATCTTCAGAAGAAGATGGCGGAGAGACCCACAGCAGCCAACCGACAAATGACCAAGAGGTCCAGAGAGCCACTTACAGAAACAAACAGCGTCATCAGTCAGCCACCGGCTGAAAAAGGTGCCATTTTGTTCATAATGGTTTTAAAGTTTGGGTTCACCTCAATGAGCCTGGATTACAATTGCATGTATTGTGGGGTCAAAGTGTTTGAATGGAGAGCTTTGTTTTGAGGGCAGTAGACTCAGGCTGTGTCCATGTAACTACGGAAGGTTTTGAAACCATGATTTTTGCTTTGTGGTTTCAAAATATTTGGCATCCACACAACAATGTTTTAGAATATATCCACGTCCACAAGGATTCGCAAAAACAAATGAAAGCATTGTAGGTGTGTGTGTGTGTGTGTGTGTGTGTGTGTGACCAGGCCAGAATGTGGTGGCGTAAGTCAAATATACAAACACCACAGACGAAAACTATGAGCCTACATGTTAATCAGCCACTCGACCCGCAAACCACTGACTTCATCCTGTATAGCAGTGACGTCCATATCATAAAGTAGGGGGTAGAGTTTTGTTATGAAATGCACATGTCAAAAAGGACAGACATTTGTGTAAACAAGGTTTTGCATGAGACACTGTAGGCTACAGCAAAGTGAGAAGAGTACCGGTAGCTCTAGTCTCCATTTCATTTTTGAACTGTTTGCCCAAATGTTGGCATAATATACTGATTGTAAGACATGGCCTATTATATCTCAGCCTAAGAGCGTCTAAGCCGATAAATTGTTCCAAACAGTGTTCTTTACTGTTGAATAGCAGTAAAACAAGTAACCCTTCATTTAAGACATTAACACACGTGCACACACATGCATGCAGTGTATCCTTCACATCTTAAAAAGGGCAGCACAGTGGGTAGCACTGCTGCCTCACAGCAAGAAGGTCCCGGGTTTGATTCCTGGGCCTGATTCCTTTTTGTATGGAGTTTGCATGTTATCCATCTTTCTGCAAGGGTTTCTTCGAGGGGCTCTGGTTTCCTCCCATATTCCAAAAATGTGTATGTCAGGTGACTTGGCGATACTAAATTAGGAGAATGGCCATGCTGCTGATGGTGCTGTTTTTTCAGATTTTTAAAGTTTTCTTAATAAAATCACCTGTGTTTTGTATTACAGTACTTCCCTCGTCCAAACCCTCTCCTTCTAAGCGTCGCTGCTCAGAAGAGAATGGTCGTTTCACTGAGGAAGAGAACAAGGAGCCAGTTGCTCCTCTGGTCACAGCTTCAGAAGCCACAATGGACAAGAAGCCCCCCATTGCACCAAGTGGTATCTACTCAGCCACAGTGGAGAGACTAGCTGTCCACTCTAGCACCAACTCAGGCAAAGGGCTTACACACCTTCTTCCAGACACTGAGAAAATGGAAGCTTGTGCTTCACAGACCATAACAGGATGCACAGATGAGGTGATAAAGGACTCTATGATGGGGGAAAGCAGAGACGTTATCAGAGACGCTCCTGCTCCCACTCCAGCTACCGGAAACATGAAATCTCGTCTGCAGAGACTGGCAGAACAGAGGCACTACTGGGATTCGGAGGGTAAGCTGGAGTCACTTAGTTCTTGGATGAATTGCCACCATATTTAGCTCCGTAATTGTCCTATTAAATTCTGATGTGGTTGCTTATGACCCAAGGATTTAATTATAGTATTAGTACTAAACACACCCCTGTGTCTTGAGGTGAATTAATTAAAATGTCAGTGGGACTTTGTTCTTTATGTAATATATTCATTGTAAATAATATTGTTTCTTGATTTTTTATAAAAAATGTTAATTCGTATTGAACTGTATTTACAGGTAGCGTTGAGCCAGTCCCCAATGTTGCAGCCCTGTCCCCTGTTAAATCCCAGAGGTTAGATATTGCTACTAATCCAGCTCCAGCCAACACATCAGAGAAGCCATTAGGCAGGAAGGGCAGACTGGCAAACCTTGCTGCGACAATCAGTTCCTGGGAAGATGATCTTGAGCATCCGCCCACTAACAGAAACAATGCACAAGGGCAGCCTGGCACAGCCTGTGTTCGTCCAGCACATGTGGGAATGAGCACCAGTGTCAAGCCCATTGCTGCTGCACAACATGTTAAGTCTGTCCAGCCACTTGCTAGCAAGCCTGTCCACAGCACTCAACAGGTAGGATACACACATATAACATATCCTGATTAGAAAAATGTAAAAAAGATTTTTAAATCAAGATGTTAATCACACTTCATGTTTGGTTTGTTCTAGCCACCAGTTTATTCTCCAGTCAGATCATCCAGAGTGATTCCTCCAAGCCCTCAGAAGACTGAGATACCAGAGCCAAAACTGGCTAAAGGACACCTCTCCCCTGCATCCAGCCCCCTGAAGAGCTTCTCTAGTCAGCAATCTACTCCACTCAAACCTGGAAGAGTCCCGTCTTCTCCTCAGGCCAGCCAGTGTTCCCAAAGCCCTCTGAAGACTCCAGTCCCATGCAAAGAACTAGGACCAGGAAAAAGGGTTAATGCAAGTCCTGCAAAAACAAACATTTCTACCAACGCTTCCTCCAGTCTAGTGCTCTCTCAGGCTACTGAGAGGCTCACCAAAGATACAACACCAATACCAAAAAGTGGCCAAGTTGGACCTGCTGGTGAGTAACGCATTAAAAGTTTTTTCTTAAGTTACATTTAAAGCAAAGTTCTTTTTGTTCTATACTAAACTGCTGTTTTGCATGATTTCATCTAGGTAACTTAAATCAGTTCTAATTGATTTTATTTTGTACATATTTTGCTATTTGCATTTAATTTTGTCGAAACTATTGCATTGTCCCTAGGTGGTGTTAAATCATTTTTAGAGCGTTTTGGGGAAAGGTGCCAAGAACGTAATCAGGGTTCTCCTCTTTATGGTGTGGGTCTGGTTCATACACCTGCCGCTACACCGTCATCCACTCAGAAATCAAAACTGCTTCAAGAGAGGCTTGCTGTCAATCACGGATCTTCCAGTACCGCTCTCCTCGCTCAGAAGCAGAAAATGGTGAGTTATCTTGATTTATCCCGTTCGTATTGTGTACAGTGGCTAGAGGATCATTTTCATGTGACAAAATCGATTTAATTTGTTGTTAGGAACGTGAGGCAGAACTGGCACAGGTTCGTGGTCGATTTCAGAACAGCAAGATGTCAAAAAGCAAAGAGGATCTAACAGAGGACACAAATTACTCAGAATCTAAGGTTCCCATTGCTTTAATTTACTTAGAATAACGGAATAAATGTAGAATTAATTGAATGGCTAAGGGTTTGTTTTTTTTGATGAATCGGTGAATCACCTTAAACGGATATCTTCTCTATAAACAACTCTTTACATTGTTTAATTAAAAAAATTACTCAATTGCAAACCAAAAGAATTCTGTCATCTCAGGAGGTGGAAGTCCCCAATAAAAAGTCTGTCCCTGTACTTAATGATGAGCAACCAGCACCATTCCTGGATATTCTGGAAACAAAATTCAGTGAAAAAGGTATTATGAATTTTTCTGGAAGAATTAATGTAATGCTGCACAACAGTGTTGCTTGCCCAGTCCAGTAAGGTTGGATCCATGCATTTATTCAGTAACAACAAATTCAAAAGTATCTAATATGTCCTAAGCTCTATGATTTTGACTGACTGCGACTAGAAATATCTTCTAACCAGATTCTATGCTTCATCAGAATCATCAAGCATCAACCCTGTCCTGTCAAGCCCAATGAAGAAGGTTGAGGTTTCTCTAGAAAAAGCAGAAATAGATGAGCAAAGACAAAAAGGTAAGATTAAAAGCTCTCTTTGTTTTCCTAATCTGTTTGCTCATATCATAATTGTGTCACTGTGAATGTCCTTAAACAGTTCCTCTTGATCTTGTAGGAGTGGAGGAGGAGAAATGCGAGGTGGAGATGAATGTAGATGGCTCCATCAACTCTGAGGTCATTAACAATCTTTTTGAAGATGTTTTGGAGGAGAACGATGAGCATGATACTGAAGAGGACGAGGAGGAAGATGCTCTAAATATCTCCTCTATGTCTCTCCTCACCCCACTGACCGAGACTGTGGCTGCTGTGGTCAAGAGCCCTGAGAGGAAAGTCATGGTGAGTTTAACACAGATTAGGGATTATGTCGTCATGATGCTTACCGTAGATCTGAAGTGTCAAACTTGGGAAGACCACATTGCTAATCAGATTTGTATTCTCCTTTTCTAAAGTACTAAAGTCAGCATGTGGTAAGACTGATTAGTTAAATTAGGTTCATTTAAATGAACTCGGCAGTGCTCTGCCCATTTGGCACTAGTGTCTGTCACACCTGTTGCACAAGCCGAATGGACCAAAGACTGTAATTGCCACAAAAATGTTGTACACGTTTATATTTCCATACCACATAAGTTGTTCTTGTGGTGCAGCAGACATCAACCCCAGCCAGCTCATTCATTGAGAAAAATGGGACTCCTGAGGGGTTTTCCAGGTCCACAAAATTCCAGAGGACTCGAATGCTTCGCGCTGGCTCTTCTGACAGCATTGAGACCTTAGACGAAGAGCACAAACTTCCCTACAGGTAATCTTACAGCACCATGATTCAATATTAAGCTATATAGCATTAATCATACTCCATCATATATATTTAATGGGTACCTCCTTGTATTTCAGCATTGACGCATACAGATCAACTAGAGTGAAAGAGACTGAGAGACCTCAAGTGAAACAGGTGATTGTAAGGAAGGAAGATTTGTCGCAAAGAACAGAAGAGCCCCGGAACACCAGTCACATTAGCATTAAACAAAAGATCCAGGTGATTTCAAAGGAACAAGGATTTTGTTTGTAGTTGTGTGGTTATGTGTAGTTGTGTGGTTAGATGGTTTCAAACGGGTCCTGTTTGTGTGTTCAGATTTTGACCAATGAAATGAACATGCAGCAGACTGTGATCCATCAAGCCAGTCAAGCACTGAACTGCTGCACAGATGAGGAGCATGGAAAAGGCTCTCAGGTGGAGGCTGAAGCTGAGAGGCTGCTGCTTATAGCCAGTGAGTGACCAATGACTGGCATGTGACTAGACCATTGCCTTTTTTTTTTGTATTAGAAGTAACGGTTTATTCTTTCTCCAGCTGAGAGGAGGGTGGCTCTGAAAGCCGAGCTAGATATGTTGAAGGCAGAGGGACCAGCAGTTCAGAAGAAAAGCTCTTCCAAAGCCCATGACGATATGGGCGTGTCTGCCTCCAAGGGCTCCATCACACTGCAGGAGCTTCGATTACCTCTTAAGGCTGACTTTGTCTGTTCTATCTCTAATAGGCCTGGTACATTCTGTTATTTTATTTTTTAAGTGTTCTGTAAATGTTCTGTGACAAAATATTCGATCTCAGAAATTTAAGTCTTGGTGATGTGAATATTATAGTATTGTTGCTGTAATAAACAATGAAAAAATGAACCTTTCTGAGGGTATTATAGGTATAATCAGTACTTTTATAACACTGACAGTACAAATAGCTGATTAGACAGTGACATCTATTTTTATAGTTACATTTGAAAATATCAAGCATCATGACGATATTTTTGTAAACATGGAAATATTGCACCCTGATCAAAATAGGAAGTTTTTGTCCATATGGCGATTTTCATGGGTTTTGGTTTGTCTTGTCTGTTCCTTTTAATTATTATTTTTATTTTATTTATTTTTTAATAAAGAGTCTGGAAGCCATTACTTCTTTGTGATGATCCGAGCTGGTGCTGAAAAAACGGTTGCTACTCCTCTGGCCAGCACCAACAATGCACTCAGTGGGGATGCCTTGACCTTTTCCACCAAGTTCACACTGTGAGTCTAAATTGCCCCGTCACCAGTGTGGATATTAATGCCAGTTTTATTACGTTCTTTTTCATTGTCGTCTTCCGAAATTTCAGGCCTGATGTGTCCAGTAACTTTGAGATTGATATTGAGGTCTACTATCTTGTAAGTGCATTTTTCCTTCTCTGTTTATAACCATGCATAATGTAGACATTGTTCAGTGCTTGATCTTCTGTTTTCACAGGTGATGAAGCGTGAGCTGTGTGTTGATAAAAGAAAGAAGCCCACTAAGTCCAAGGTACAAGTCTTTTTGTTGTGTTCCTACTCGGAACAAATAAACATTATAGGGTGTTGAGAATATACTAGCCGTCCTTGGTGTGCTACAGATGCAGTATGAGACAATCGGTTAAATCTGATTTTAATTTATTTTGTTTATTGTGATAAACATGTTTTTAAGAAGGTGTAAAACTGTACATTGTTTAAGTACATTGTTTTGTTTGAACAAAGATCTTGATTTCTCCCATTAGGCGATCACTCCTAAGAGATTCCTTGCTATCACTGTAAGTAACTTCTTAGAGTTTATTAATTGTTTCTCCAGTGTCACAGAATGCACAGTGTTGTGGGGCTGTATTCATACAGAATATTTTATTATCACAAAGGAGCAGAATTTTCATCTGAGAGCCACTGAAAGTTTCTAGGAGTTTGTCCTTAAAACATCTTCACAAATGTGCTGCAATGCAAATAAGGCTGTTGCTGATGGGTGTCCTGTGACATTAGTTATTAGTGACTGTTTTGTTTTTGGTTTTTTTACATCCTCTTCTATAACAGAAAAGCAGTCTCCAAACACCTGGTGAGTATTCAATAACAACAACATTTAGTTTGATTCATTTATTACTGTTTTGTACATGCTTGCTGGATAACACTGTTTGTGTTTGTAGTTGTGGCAAGCCCCGGGGGTCCAAATGCAGTACGCACCAGCAACTTTGCTCTAGTTGGATCACACAAGTTAACCTTGGCTGCTGTTGGAAAAAACAAATTTCCCCTGGAAAAGGTAAAGATCATGGTGTGCTTTTGTACGATCTGTACCATCAAGGTAACAAAGAGTTTTGGCATGATGAGATTTTTTTCGCATGGGCTTATTCAGGAGAAGAGAGTTCTTTGTATGCACTTAATTTGCATGTTCCCATAGCAAAGCATTAAGGTCTTCCTAATACTAGCATGGTGTAGTGCTACTTGTAGAGATCGGCTTGTTTATATACACTCATTTCTTTCTTTGTAGATCAAGTATGAAGGGTGTGAGAGCAGGCTTCTCAGTGACATGTTTCAGAATAAGGTTTATATATTTGCTCCACGTTCAGTAACACGGGGGTTGGCTGGCTGCTTGTTGGCTGTTTGTCTTAATCCTATTTTGTTTTGCAACTGCTTGACAGTGTGTTATTAACCCAAATCACTGGTTTCTCACTTCTTTACCATCTCAGTGGGTGCTTGGTACTGACTATTCTCTGTTGTCCACAAATACTTTTTTTTTAATGCCACATGTTCAACTGAGAAACTGTTAAACAAGATTTCTAAACTCCCATCTTTACCTGCAAACATCTAGGTGCCCTTTCTCTGTCCTTTGGAAGGCCATGTTTATCTCAGGATGCAGTGTGAAGTCAATTCACATGTTCAGGAAAGGGGCTTTCTGGTCAGTGTTTTATATCCCTTGCATATGGATGACAAAATAGCAATTCTTTATAATGCATATTATTTCTTTGTCATGGTAATAACATTGCTCTGACATATGTCATAATTTATAGACGATGTTTGAAGATGTCAGTGGCTTTGGAGCCTGGCATAGGAGATGGTGTGTCCTTTCAGGGTACTGCATCTCCTATTGGACTTATCCTGATGATGAAAAACACAAGGTAGGCAATACAGTGGGATTTCATCAATGCTACATGTCTGACAAATTGGAAAGATAAATTGTTAAATACGTGACCTGTTTTGTGTAGAATCCCATCGGTCGCATCAACTTGGCAAGCTGTACAAGTCGTAAAGTGGAGCCTGCTAACCGCGAGTTCTGTGCCCGTCCCAACACCTTCGAACTGATCACAGTGAGACCACAAAGGGACGATGACAAAGAAACTCTGGTCAGCCAGTGCAAGAACACTATGTGTGTCACAAAGTAAGACCCTACTCCGTATATGCTCAGTACAATCGGTGATTAGTTGGTAATATTCCAAATATCACTAATAATATGCAAGAAGATGAGTAAAGAAATGCTAGAAAAAGTTTAGCAAATCTAGTTTGTATAGTGTACATCAAGGAATCCCAGTTCTGGAATGTACCATTAATTCATGTCTTCATCTTTTAACATACAGGAACTGGCTTAGTGCCGACACGAAGGAAGAGAGAAATCTGTGGATGCGGAAGCTCAATCAAATCCTAGTGGACCTGCGCATGTGGCAGCCAAACTCATGTTACAGGCCAGTGTGACCCTGACGGAGACAAAGACCTTGGGTCCTAATTCGACATGAAATATCAAACTGTTTGCTGAGAAGTGCAATACATTATCAAAGTTACAGAACGTTTACAGTGGAGTATAAAGTTAAGGAATTGTATATTTGAAGTAGTGGACATGGGAGACTAAAATTCAATAAAGCAATGCTCAACATTTAAGTATTTCATAAAAGAGAGAAATCCACCTCACATTGTTTGTAAAGGGCACATGCAGATGTTTAGAAGAACTGGTGACTGTACACTGCAAAAAAAATGAAATCTAAACAAGTCAAAAAATCTTTTAAAATGTATAATAAAACTTGCTTTTTTATTACAAGAAGAAAGGACTTGAATAGATTTTTTATGCAAGATTAATCTAGTTTTTGGATATTTTTTTTTCTTATTTTAAGAAATCTTAACAAGATATATTTACTCAATATATTGGCAGATAACTTTTCTTGATTCATGTAAATTTTTACTTGATTTTTTATTTTTTCTTATTTTTTGACATTGATTTTTTGCAAAAAAATAAGAAAAAATGAACAAAAATCAAGAAAAAAAGTAAATTTATCTTGTTAAGATTTCTTAAAATAAGAAAAAATATCCCAAAACTAGATTATTTATCTTGCATAAAAAATCTATTCAAGTCTGTTCTTCTTGAAATAAAAAAACAAGATTTATTATACATTTTAAAGATTTTTTGACTTGTTTAGATTTCATTTTTTGCAGTGTAGAGGTTAACATCATAAACCCTAACAGTGCATTGACTTACAAATCACAAATGACTGTTTACAGTATCTGAAAGAAAGCCACATGTTGCTTCATGGTTAATGAAATCGGTTTTCACTAAAGTACAGGAAGCGAAGTTTAAAGCTCTAGACTATATTGAATAGTTTTCTTAATAAAATGCAGTTGGCTTACATTCAGATTATGTAACATTTCTACTTTATATTTAAACCAGATTTTGATTAACTGCTAATATATTTGCTGTAATAAAATATTGAATTAGTAACTGCTTCAGTTATAGTGGAATAATGTGTACACAGTAGCTTAAACCACACTAAAGCGTTTTCAGTATATTATTTTCAGCGGTCCTCTGCGTAATCATTAAACACGGGCCTGGGTGTTTGCTGCACACAGTCAGTATGTTAATACCTATAGCTCTTGGATTTTAATAATACACTTTCAAGCTTTGTGCTTATATCTTTTAGTTTTTATGGTGCGACTATACAGTACATTAATACACTTGTAAATCTTGAGAGCATGTTATTTGTAGGTAATCAGGAGGGTTGCTTGGTTTGCTTTTATTCAGGGAATTTTATTCTAGTTTTATATGTATTCTGTGTGGGTTTCACAATGTTAAAGTACTTTATAAACATTTCATGTATGAACAGTTGAATTCAGCTGGTCATCAAGGCTGATGGGGGATGTCAGAAGTTTTTTCCCTGTTTTATTGAATTTTTATATTTGTTACCAGTTAACTTTACGATGCTTCATAATGCTGAGTGCCAAGACTGTATTCTGAGCTGTTGAAACTACTACTAAAGTGCACACTTAATGTCAGTAGCTGCTTTATTTTTTATCTTGCTGTAGATGTTTTTAAGATGAAAGATGTACATCACAGCAGTTTCACTTTGAGTGCATGTGAACTGTTTAGGCAAGTATAGATTTTGTTATTGACACAATGAAGACAGCGGCTTTTTTACTTTATACCAGCATTTTATTCTAATAATTTGGCTTAAATGCACATAGATACCTGCTTAAAAGTTTCAATAATAATGTTGTGATCTTGCTGCAAGTAATGCACAAGTTTACTAAAAGGCACTTGAGTATGCTTCTTGTTTTCTTGCCTTGTTTTAAACACTCCAAATGTAGTGTCAAGAAATATGCAGTGCTGACACTCCAATAAAAGCCCGCAGCTTTAACCAATCCTGTGTATGGTTATCACTTTAATTGTACACTCATTCATTTAGGTTACATTTTTATTGATGGGCATATGAGCGTGTCAGTACCTTGCTGATGTACACTTTAGCTGTAGGGTTTATACTAGCAAGTGACTGGGTAACCATCTATTTCCTTTAAAAGAGACAATTCTGGCAGCAGAGGTGAGGTGATGGTTAGTTACGAGGTGGCAATGCAACACGTCTATGACTGACTGTAGTATATTTCTAAGACCAACTAAGTACAATACAGTAAAGGAATTATTCAAACCGTTTACATGCATATTCTCTCAGGTTTGGGGGACTACAAAAATGTTCCTGTAGTTGAAACAAACCAGGCTGGTGTTTTCAATATTTATTTCACTAATTATGAGCATGTACACTGTGTTACATCTAAATGCACCCTCCTTGAGTCCACCTGTGTAGAATTAAAGCGATACTTGATCTCGTATAATGTCAATATACATGTCCTGGAAAAATCAGTCAGGGTACAAAAAATACATATGAATATGGCAAAAGCACAACTCTCTAATGGGCAGGATAACTATGAAGAAGCTGAATGGATCCAAAACTTAGATGGGAGAAATTCTTCACAAAACAATGATAAATCAGGACACTGCACAAACCTGAGCTTTATGTGTGGCATGTTGTAGACTCAGCAAACACATGGAAAATGGTTCTCCAAAACTGATCTTTTTGGCCTTGGTACAAAGCAGTATGGAAAACCAACTTTGCTTCTCACTCTGAGAACATCTCCCTGCATGGTGGTGGTAGCACTGTACTGAGTTACCCTTGGCCTATTGGTTACTATTTACACATCTTAACCCTGCCATATTGTTCAGGTCAACATGGCTCGTTATGAAGTGCTACTAAAAGTGGAGCGATATTAGACAACTAAATGACACCTGACGAATTTTTCCGTTCTGAAACGCTATGCTTAACTTAATTCTGCTATTAATTTTGCATTTTATATTATTTTGCTCTTAGGGTAACAAGGTCAAATAAAAAGGTAAACTTGATACCATCAGAAATCTCCCAAAGATCTGATATACTGTTTCCATCAATACTGTGTTTGAATTGTGTACACCAATCAGCCATAACATTGAATATCTCATTACAGTGGTGTCTGTCATGCGGTGGGATATATTAGACAGCAGTTCTTGAAGTTGATGTGTTAGAAGCAGGAAAAATGGGCAAGAATGTGGATCTGAGTGACTTTTGACAAGGGCCTAATGGTTATGGCTAGACAATGATCTCCGAGCATCTCGAGAATGGCAGGTCTTTATTTAACTTTTAATTTTTCCAGGCAAGTCATTAAGAACAGATTCTTATTTACAATGGTGGCCTGGCAAACAGCAAGAGCCGATTGATAAAAAGAAAATAAAGAGAAATAGAAAAGAACTAGTACAAACGTGTAAACACAACACGTCATAATCAATTATCTGAAAAACACCTCCAAATATTAAAAATATATTTTAAACAGTTCTTAAAATTAGACATTGAAATGAATGATTCCAGTTTGGGTGTTTTTTGCAACGTGCTCCAGTCATGTGCAACAGCAGACTGAATTGAGAAGGAGCCATGAGAAGTGTTTGTTTTGGGGAATTTCAACTGAATATACTGGGAAGACCTGGTGTTATATTTAAGTTTGTACGTATGGTAGCGTCTGACCTAGAAGAATCTTATAAACTAGCATAAGCCATTGTATATTGCGTCGAGTGTGTAAAGAGAGCCAGTTGGCCAGACAATAAAGAGAGCAGTGATGTGTTCTGAAAGGGGCATTTGTAATAAAACAGAGCGGAGTCATACAGAACATCCAGCTTCTTAAGGACACCTTCATAAGCCAGTCTATAAACTGCATTACCATAATCAAACAGGCCAGAACAGTCATTTGAACCATAGTCATTTTGGCAGAATGCATAAAAAAAACAAGCTTGGCCTTGATATTAGATTGTAATTTATCAATATGGTTAGAAAAAGATAAAGAACTCTCTAACCATATGCCTAGATATTTATATATCGTACCCTGTTCCAGGATGGCTCCCTCACGTGTATTGAATGCAAGCTTAGAATCAGCTATGGCAGTTTTCCGACTGAACCGCGTTATCTTAGTCCTCGAGATGTTTAGTGACAGATAAAGATTAAACATCTCGAATGGGGTTGTCTTTTGGATTGTTCCTGGTATAGAGTGGTTAATACCTACAAAAAGTGGATCAAAAAATGAACCGGGGACCCAAATCTTCCATGGAGCAATGGAAGAAGGTGGCCTGGTCTGATGAATCATGATTTCTTTTACGTTGTTTGGACAGTCAGGTTAGTGCGAGTCATTTCCCTGGGGAAGAGATGACACCAGGATGCACTATGAGAAGAAGGTAAGCCGGCGGAGGCAGTGTGATGCTCTGGGAATGTTATGCTGGGAAATCGTGGGTCCTGGCATTCATGTAAATGTTACTCTGACATGCACCACCTACCTAAACACTGTTGCAGAAGCAGTACAATCCTTCACGGTATTCCCTAATGGCAGTGGCCTCTTTCAGCAGTATGATGCACCCTACTACACTGCAAAACTCGCTCAGGAATGGTTTGAGGAACATGACAGTGTTCAAGGTGTTGATTTGGCCTCCACATTCCCCAGATCTCAATCCGACTGGGCATCAGTGGGATGGATGTGCTGGGAAAACAAGTCTGATCCATGGAGGCTCCAGCTCACAACTTACAGGACTTAAAGGATCTGCTGTTAACGTTTTGATGTCAGATACCTACCACAGCACACCTTCAGAGTGGTTTGGGCCACACAAGGAGGACCTACACAAAATTAGGCAGATGGTTTTAAAGTCATGGCTGATCTGTGTGTATTGTGTATAACAGTGAGAGGATAAAAGGGGATAAATAAACGGTGTCCGGAAAAAGGAAATCTTTCATATCCTTAGGGAAAATCGTTCCCAATTTTACGTTAGATAGATAACTGAACTTTCCAATTTGAGCTCTCAATTTTTTTTTTCTACATTGCTCTATTTCATATTTTCTCGGTATATATATATATATGTTGAATGCACAGAAAACACAAACTAACAAATTCAGATACTGAACTTTAATAAAAAAAAAGGATTTTACGTAACTTCGAGTGAGCGCCAGCTGTTTTGAAGGACGTCTCTACAGCCAATCAGAGGGCGAGTTGAGTTACGACGAGAGGCGGGACTCACCCATGGAGACGGGAAGGAGGTGCTCGCGCTTCCTTTCGCAGCCTGTGGAAGGACTTTGGAGGAACTGTGGTAGAGACTCGGAGGAATCACAGCGCGGTGTGATCAGTCGAACATGGCGCCCAGCTCGCACGCAGACGATGTCGTGTCTGGTGTTCGTAAAGGGATTCGGGCCATCCTGCTGGGTCCGCCCGGTGCCGGGAAAGGGACACAGGTCAGTTTCAGTATGCTAGTCAGCTAACGTAGCCACGCTAACATGCGCCTGAATGGACGGCATGGCGTAATCACGTGACACCGTGTCGGTTCAGTGTCGGTTCAGTGTCGGTTCACTGTCGGATCAGTGTCGGCTGTCTGGTTCTGTTGCTACATAGAAGTGAAATGGACCTTCACCTGGGATCCAGCGCTGGTGTCCTTTCAATAATCAATAAAGCGATTATCTTTTGGATTTCGTTTTTGTAACCTTTGACTCTTTGGCTTTATCACGTGACACCGTGTCGGCTCAGTGTCGGTTCAGTCTCGACTCTCTGGTGCTATTTGCTACATAAAAGTGAAACAGACCTTCTGCTGGGATCCAGCGCTGGTTTCCTTTCAATAATCAATAAACTTGATTTAAAATTGTAACCTTTGACTCTTTGGCTTTACTGAATTCCTCGTGGAATGAAATGATTCAGTTGACAGGAGCAATTTATAGTGGATGAAGCATCAGGAAGTGTTATTATTATTATTATTATTATTATTATTATTATTATTATACCTTAGGAAGGACCTGGTGTTTGAAGAAAACGTGACCATGAAACACATGAAATATATTTATATTGAAATATGTGATTTGTTTAGTGGTTCTGTTTCTAGTTAGTTAGTTAGTTAGTTAGTTGGTGGTGTGTTTTCCTTATTCCTTCAGGGTTCACTGTTCACTATGAAAAACAAAAGAGTGAGATCTTTTTGCCATTACCATCTGCAGTGCTGTTCAGATCTTTCACTTTTATCCTGATCCTTCATCACTGCTTTATCCTGGTCAGGGCCACTGTGGAGTTACAGTCTGAACCAGGAACACTGAGTGAGTATGTGAGGTAGGACGATTTGTCCTGCCTGACACAGCTAACCCAGAGGAAACCCACACAGACCATAACCTGAGCTCAGGGTTGAACCGGGGAGCCTGGAGCTGTGAAGCACCCACCAATCTGCCCAATGCACCATCCTGCTGCTCACCTGAATGCAGCTGTCTGGCCGTCTGAGTTCCTGAATCTGAATTTATAAACACTGCAAAAAAATAAATAAAATTGAAATAAAGAGAGTGAATTTTGAGGCTGTGAGTTTTTCAATGTGAATCTTATAGTGTGTGGGAATGGGACTACTTCCAAGGAGGTTAATGCGCTTTGAATGTAAACTATTTATCTGGGCAAGAAATCTGGTTTAGTGTATTGTCCTTTGACTTTTACAGGCTCCCAAGCTGGCAGAGAAGTTCTGTGTGTGTCATCTGGCCACTGGGGACATGTTGAGAGCGATGGTGGCGTCCGGCTCTGAATTGGGCAAAAGGTTAAAAGAGACCATGGATGCTGGCAAACTGGTAATGTGAACAAATGTCTGTCATTGCTTTGGTGATTTTGCCTTTTTCCAGAAGCTCTTGTTATTTTTCTTTAGCATTTTTTAAAAAAAATAATAGTATTTTTGTCTATCTTCTCTCGTCAGGTG
Source organism: Scorpiodoras heckelii (assembly GCA_028566435.1). Taxonomy (NCBI): domain Eukaryota; kingdom Metazoa; phylum Chordata; class Actinopteri; order Siluriformes; family Doradidae; genus Scorpiodoras; species Scorpiodoras heckelii. Next base: position 8,931,248 of record JAOVVH010000036.1, on the reverse strand, counting down.
AGTGATGAGATGGTTGTCGAGCTCATCGAGAAGAACCTGGACACTCCTGCCTGCAAAGAAGGGTTTCTGTTGGATGGATTTCCTCGCACAGTCAAACAAGCAGAAATGGTAGTGTCTCTAGACTAGTGAGTCATTTCAAGCCCTGATAAAGCACTGGCTGTTGTATGAACTGTTGCTGTTCTCCCCTGTAGTTGGATGAGCTGCTTGAGAAACGCACAGAGAAGCTGGACTCTGTAATCGAGTTCTCTGTAGACGACTCTCTCCTTGTGCGCAGGATTTGTGGCAGGTGAGCGGAGGAAGAATGTGTGAATTCATGAATCTGTCATAATCTACAGGTGGAAGTGCAATTGATGAGGTTTTCTCAGTCGTTGAAATTAGAAATATTGCACATGTTGCACTTTAAATTTCCCTTAACTTTTACCCACCGTGTCTTGCAATTTTCCAGCCCTTTTCTAATGTATTAATAAATGGTCCATCAAGCTGGAAATGCAAAGCCACTGGTGATCTTGTGCTTTGAGCTTTTATCAGAGTAGATTGTTCTGTTCACCACATGTCTGTGTGGGTTTCCTCCCACAGTCCAAAGACATGCAGTATGGTGAACTGGAGGTACTAAATTGGCCCTAGGTGTGTGCGTGTGTGTGTGTGTGTGTGAGAGAGAGAGTGAGTGAGAGAGAAAATGTGTCTATCAGTGTGTCTGGATGGACTGGAGTCCTGTCCAGGGTGTTTCCATGCCTTCTGCCCAGAGCGCGCTGGCTCCAGTACCCCTGCACCCCAGCAGTAGGACAAGCAGCTTAGATAATGAGAGAGCGAGTGAGAGAGAGCACTTAAATAAGGATGTTAATGATGTTGACAGTCGATTCCTGCACCCGAGCATGTGAGCACAGGACTACACAAATTCCTAATTCATTCTGATACTAGTGCTTCGTCATGTAGTCTTATGTCTTAAGTCACTCATTTCGACTCTTTGTTAATTCTCTGAGTGGATTTATTTTTTTTGATCTGTTGCATTGTCAGACTTATTCATCAGCCCAGTGGCCGCTCGTACCATGAGGAGTTTAATCCGCCCAAGGAACCCATGAAGGATGATGTAAGTTTTTAAATGTTTTTGAGGCACAGACCACAGCTTGCTTTATATAATGTATCTGAATATTGCAGAAACACCTATTATAAAACCGAAGATGGAAATTTCATAAAGCTGGAATATTGGGTTAAATAGTAATGCATTCATCAGTCTTCGGCATGTGCTTGTAGTTTATGGTGTAAATATCATGTCTAATCACTAAAGTCTTCAGTACTTTTAAATCCAGAAACATTAAATTCAGTAGTAATGAGGGTCAATAATTTGTCACAGGCTCAGCCGTTATCAGCCTCAGATCTTAAATGTAGAACGTGTTCGGTGTTGTGTAAATGTTCCTCCGCTAGCTTATGCAAGCCCACGAGGACGACTACACTGTTGTCACGTAGCCCATTTTCCTTTTTTTAACCTATATATGCCATTTTTTTTATATACTAAATAGATTGTTTATCCCAATGTGTAATCACAGCATGGATGTAAACAGTTTCATAGAAAAAATGCGTATTGGACCTCTGAGCATGTTTGGAGAATTATTCAAAAGAGTGGTGAAAGACTAATTCACACTTGTTTCTGAAGCACTTTTCTTCTGCTGGGTTTGTTTTTCCCTGCGTGGATTAATGAAGCTTAAACTCCATAGAGACGCATTTAAGTTTCACACTTCGGCTTTCTGTGTGCCCTGAGCTTTTTTTTTTTTCTTTTTTTTTTTTTCAAATATTATTAATCATCTCTGAAGAAGTCAGGGTTGTGCAACTTAGTTGCACAGCAGGGCGTTTGTACATTGGTGATAACTAGAAAAAGGCGCATGCAATATTTGTACATCACTTTTTATTGAGCTGTTTGTAATTACAGCTGGCCCAAATTCAGCTGCACTCGTCCCCTGTCCTAATTCAGTGACACAGGTGTACATGTAATAAAAATGAAGGACCGGTGTTTATCTTACTGACATTAAACTGGTATTCCATTGTTGTTGTTTTTTTGTGTGTGTGTGTGTGCTACTGGATAAGGATAAGGAATGCAACAGGTGCGCTTCTTTTCCTGGCTATACATATGCCATATGTGTCTTGTATGTTCAAGGTGTCCTGTTTCACTAATTCTGGAAAGGATTTTAAAACCTACAATGCTTTCCACTAAGCTCAAACTCCTCGGATTTCTATGGAAAGTCAGCTAGCTGTTATACTACCTACCTTTAACTAAAATAATATTTGGATACAGAGATATTATTAATGTGACTTCAGCTGACTTTGACGTGTCCTGCTGGAGACGAAACTTATGCAAAGAAGTTTCCAAGCCAGACAGAATCTAGTTCTTTGTTGAGTAGCACACATCATAGGCCAGATGAGATGATTAAGTGTGTCTCGTGGTCCGGACTCATGTACTGCCGTCTCTCCGTTTGTGCCTTTAGGTGACCGGAGAGCCTCTGATTCGTCGCAGTGATGATAACGAGACGACGCTGCGCTCGAGGCTGGAAGCCTATCACAGACAGACATCCCCCCTAGTGCAGTACTATAGGGCACGTGGTATACACCATGCCATCGATGCTGCTCAGTCACCCGACGTCGTCTTTGCCTCCATCCTTGCTGCCTTCTCAGCCACCACCTGTAAAGACCTTGTGTTATTCATTTAAAAAACTTTCTCCATCCCTCTTTTTCCGTAGTGTCCATTTTGTTCATTGGAACGATTTGGGTTCTGCCTTTAAGGAAAATGCTGTACTTGAGTGTGTGAGTTTGTGAGCTTAGGGTTGTCTGGAGGCACCATCTGGAGGCACCATTCTTACATTACACACCACGGCACACGTGGATTTTCTATCTGTATAATAGTAAGCGCTTCACAGTGGAGTGTGTCCATACGTACACCTGTGTATCTTGTTGCAAAGTAAAAAAGTAGGCTGTAGCTTCAGAGGCTTTCTATATTTGTGTCCAAGCAACCAGCAGCAGGTCTAGACAAAAGGAAAGCCTTTTTACTCAGAAATCTCACTCACTAAGTCAGCATGACTAATCTCTATCAACATTTTCTTTCTAACATCCACTATTTTTGATCAGTCTTTCTGATTATCGATGCTGCATGATTACTCACTTTATATTTTGTTATTTAGATACTCATTTTTTTATGCTTTTGTAAGAAAACATGGTTAATTATTGTGACATACAGGGGTTGGACAATGAAACTGAAACACCTGTCATTTTAGTGTAGGAGGTTTCATGGCTAAATTGGACCAGCCTGGTGGCC
>JAOVVH010000036.1:8901936-8913191 GCA_028566435.1 Scorpiodoras heckelii | reverse complement strand
TCAATTTCTAAATTTGTTTATATTTAACAAATAGAATTAAGTTCATCATTGAAAACACTGAAAATATTTTCTTTGTCTTTTTGTCTGTTAATTAAAGGTTCAAGTGAAGTAACAAATTACAGATTTCAGTTTTTATTGCATTTTTTAGAAAATGTCCCAACTCTATTGGTTATTATTATTATTATTATTATTATTATTATTATTATTATTATTATTATTATTATGCCCAAAATAGCATAACATGCATCTATAGGAATTATGCTTAGCAACATTAAACTGTGTATTTTCAGCGAGGTGTACTTACAGTAATTTTAAAGTGTAAAGTTCTCCCATTGAACTCATTGTCAGAATATCTTTTACAGCAGTTTGTTGTACAGCTGACCAATCAGCATCACTAATTTAAACTAACTTCTCTCTCGCTTCATTTTTCTTTTACTCCTTCTTTTGCTTTCTCTCTCTCTTTCTCTCATCAGTCTTTTCTCTTTGTCATTCTTCAGAATTCCAGTCAGATGGAAGCTGGCCTATTGTGTAGCATTGTGTAGTAATTTACTTTGTAATTTGCACCCATACCAGCTTTCGCTCTGTTTGTAACATATAACCGTAACTGCCTACTAGGTAATACTAGTGTATTGTAGTCTATGAGAAAGCTCCCCTGACGTGCCCTCATCTCTCCTGGCAGGTTTGCCGTCATTGCATCAGGTTGTGCCAGTTGCCCCAGGCTTGTATGTCGTAGGGAAGGTTGCGGCGCCGAGTTCTGCTACCACTGCAAACAGGCCTGGCATCCAAACCAGACGTGTGACTCGGCCCGGCAGCAAAGGGCACTGTCCCTGAGAGCACACAGCAACCACTCACCCAGTTACGCAGCTGATCAAGGGCCCAGTGAGTCCATCTCAACTACATCATCTTTCACTCTCAGTCTTTTCTGTGGCTGATACATTTCTTCAGAACAATATGCAGTGTAACTCATCTGAATAAATCATCTACAGTAATAACTAACAGTGTTTAACAGTGTATTCATAAAGACTGTATATACAGAACGACAACTCGGAGGTATTCATCTCCTCAGCTTTCAAATTTTGTTGTTTCCATGGCAACGCATATCAAGAATTATTGATAGACTAATGGATATTATTACTAGCAGTTTTCTTAGCCATATTATAACAAGTTAAACTCTACATTACAATGGACTAATGATACAACGTGATAAATCCAGCCATTTACAAATCCTGATATATTAAACTCATAGCTAACTGCAGAATGTTCTTTTGGAGGTTCAAGCTCCAAGTTGTAGTTTTCTGAAAATACAGACTTTCCAGCTGGTAATGAGGAGTCTGATAAAATGTCTGAAGTTCCACAAGTGTACTACAAATCCCACTTCCAGGAAAGTGGGGACATTTTCTTAAAATGCAGTAAAAACTGAAATCTGTAATTTGTTGATTCACTTTTTCAGTGTTTTCAATGATGAATTTAATTCTGTTTGTTAAATATGAACAAATTTAGAAATGGATGCCTTCAACACACTTAAAAAAGGTTGGGACAGATGCATATTTACCGCTGGGTCACATCACTTTTTTAATTACTTTTTTAATTACATTACCTTTTAATCATTTGGGAATTGAACATGCTAAGTGTTGCAGTTTTGCAAGTGGAATTTTTGCCCATTCATACTGTATACAAGATTGGATATGGCTTCCTCTTTGCATAATACAATCCTTGCTGGCAAAGACCTGACCTTTGGTGTATCCTCCTTTTATACTCGATCTTAATGACCTCACCTGTTACCAGTTAAACTGCTAATTGTGGAACCTTCCAGTGTTACTTTTATAACCTTTTCAGTCTTATTTTGCCTCTGTCCCAACTATTTTTTTTGAGTGTGTTAAACCCAACAATTTCTAAATTTGTTTATTTTGTAACAAATAGAATTGAGTTCATCATTTCAGTTTTTAATGCATTTTTAGAAAGTGTCCCAACTTTTCTGGAAATGGGGTTTGGGCTGTTGGTGTACAAAAGAACATACTCACTATTTATTATTGCATCCTTTGTTTTTACTTTTCAGCCACTGACCCAAATGTAAGCTTTTTAGTAAGTCTGTGTACACAGTAACCAATAAAATGTGTTACTCCTGTTCTTACGCTGACATTTGAAAAAAGCGCTCTCTGCTTATACTAAACCTAACTCCATTAATCCCCACTCAGCTGATGACATCAAGCCCTGTCCCCGATGTGGCGCCTACATCATCAAGATGAATGATGGGAGCTGTAATCACATGACTTGCGCTGTGTGTGGTTGCGAGTTCTGCTGGCTGTGTATGAAGGAAATCTCTGACCTGCACTACCTCAGGTATCACATAATCTCAGACCAGTGCTCAGCAGCTGCTAATAAACTCCTATAATGTCCATTAAATGTGTTGTATTTTACTCCTGCCTACATTCTGTCTCAATCCATGCTGTTTTTTTTTTCTTTTGCAGTCCATCAGGTTGTACCTTCTGGGGAAAAAAGCCATGGAGTCGAAAGAAAAAGATTCTGTGGCAGCTTGGGACTCTGATCGGTGCGCCGGTTGGCATCACGCTGATCGCTGGCATTGCCGTACCTGCCATGGTCATTGGCATCCCAGTGTACATAGGAAGAAAGGTGAGACACTGATCTGTTGTGCTGTCATGCCAGAGACATGACTAACTCCCTTCATTGTGGAGTTCTGGGAATTTAGACATTAATACCAGGAAGTTTATGAGGAACTAGATTTGAATAATAAATGATTTTTGTCAGTGATATGGTTGAGCACTTCCTTCCTTATTTGTCCACATTGTGGTTCATGTTGCCTGATTGCTTTTTTTTTTTAAGCCTGTCACATTATCCTTGCGATACTGTTACTGTGTAATCCTGATCGTTAGGACATTAGCCAACATTACTGAAACATTACTACAAAGAAAGGGAAACGGTGCCTATTTTAAAAATGGCTTAGACTGCAAATGATAATGATACAAAATGAAGATATATGGAATAATGGCAGATTTATCTAACATTTCTCAATATGAGATAGATACCATATAACAAATATAAGATCATTAAGCCCATTTTTAGACATATTTACTCATTTTATGTTTAAAATAGTGGTTTTCTATTGGCAGATAATTTTACTTCCAATAGTATAAGACAGTTTGAAGCTTGAAATGTATAATGATATCTAGGAATAATATTAATAAGCTTGTTTTTATTATTTGTTTGAAAAGTCTAATTTACAAACATTAACTGTTTGCTTATTTTCAAGATTTTTTTACTTGCTAATGTGATTTTTTTTGTAGTGTGTGGCTTTACTGAAACGACCTTTTACTCTTTACGCCATTTACCGTAATCTTCGTCGTTTCATCTGTAAAGATAGAAAAATCCCTGAACTTTTTCCGCAAAATGACCAGCACAGTAGACCAGAAATCAAGAAGTCTCACTTCCTCTAAATTTTCCACATGCACCTCAGCTACGAAATGTACCACAACAGCATAAATGCAAAACTGAATAAACAGGAATTGACCAGGAGCTTTAGACAAAATGCACGTTTATTATAACTCGGCTTCCTGAAAAGGAACTTCCTGAACTGCGGTCCGTTTTCTGTTAAATCAGGTGCTGCGTAAAGGAAGTTGTGTCTTTATGTTCAAGCACTTTCTGTCAATGTGAATGTCCACAAGCACCGTGTGTATCCTTTAGACAACATGTTGTCATGCTATTTTTACTTTCTTGGCACAGATATATGCTCATTATGAGGGGAAGAAGAACTCTAAGCACAGGAGAAACCTGGCCATTACTGGTGGTGTAGCCTTGTCAATCATCACAGCCCCGGTCATTGCGGCTGTCAGTGTTGGTAAGTTTTCATGGGAAAGTATGAAAAGTAATGGGATCAAAAAGTAGTCAGTTAAGCAGTATTGCACAAAGAAGGGTGCGGTTAAACCGAATATTGGCACAGCCGTGACTGTCTCAGTGAAACTGGCTTCACTTCTTCCTTTTTAATCTTCATCTGTCACGCTTTCATATTTTAAGTTCAGAGATAGATTTATAAAAATTGTATTGTTTGCCATGCCTGCTGATTATGTCGCTAACACTACTGGAGTAAAGGTTTCAAACTGGGAAATGTAATTTTACTTAGCAAACCCAGTCAAGTGGAGTGATGCAAACAAGGAAACATCCCAGTACAGTTATACTAAATATCAGAACTCTTGTAACGCCACTCATCCAATCAAATTAGTAATTTGTGTAATAAATGTTTATCATTCTTAAAAATATTATCTGTTGTTTAAGCGCTTTCCTAAGAACTATTGCTACAGTTGTCAGTAAAGACATGTTTAGTGATTAATCACTTGTCATGCTCCTAGGTATTGGTGTACCGATCATGTTGGCATATGTGTATGGTGTGGTGCCAATATCGCTGTGTCGTGGTGGGGGCTGTGGGGTTAGCAGAGGGAAAGGACGAGGCGTCAGGATTGACTTTGATGAAGACGATGGACCCATTACAGGTAGCAGCATTTGTTGCAACATGACATACAATAATAGTAATACTACTACTGCTACTACTACTAATAATAATAATATCTTGCTTTATGTTATTTACGAGTAATGCTTTTAGTTGTGTTGTGATTTGAAATGTTTAACATCTCTCTGCTCCCATTTCTGTTGTTGCTCATCTAGTTGCTGACGCATGGCGAGCTCTGAAGTCTCCCAGCCTTGGTGAGAGCAGCCTAGAGGGAGCAGCCAGTGGCCTTAGCACCACCTCGCCTAGTGAAGGCCTGTCTGTGGCCCCCGGGGGTCTTGTCGACACGCCCCACTTCAACACACTAGCCGGAGGAGCTCTCGGAGCCCGGACAGGGAAATACAGCAGGTTTGTCCCCATTGTTAATTTAATACAGCCAAAACCTGTGCATTTGATTCAAATGTCGAAATGAGGAGCCCTTTCAGGTCAGTTTACACTAATTTAACTGTGTGGATTTTTCAGGCTGGAAGTTCAAGGCACTGAGATTGGGAAGGAAGGGGTACACAGAGAGACAGGAAGCTTGGGAGCAGCCAGTGACTGTGCAAGCACTCGAGGCATGGCAGGATCCATTACCTCCTCATACACGATACCCGATAGGTATGTGTGATTTACCATTGCACATCAGTTTGCCACAGCATTGTCTGGTCTGATGGCTCTCTTGTGACCCTGGGGACAGGAATAAACAAACCTTATATTCCACATCAGACATGTCATACCAACCATACCAAGTTTTATATGGATTGGTGAACTCTTGGTGTATAATATTGTCAACCAAAAATTAGTAGATAATAAAAAGGAAAGAAGAAAAAAAGCTATGTAAGCATCACCACCAGCTGCGGTAGTCATAAATAGTTATATTTGTTCCTTTCGTGAACCTAAAACTAAGATGTTAACTTTTGCACTCAACATATTATTGCTGCTTTTAATGTAATCGGAAAGACTGAGAACAATAATACTTTTAACTGAGGTCAGTTATTTATTGAATATTCCAAAGACGGGATGTATCAGAGACAGTCCATTTTTATTTGTGTAATTTCTAATGGATTCGTGATGTGTTTCAGAGAAGGCACAAATCTGGAGATTCAGGTGGACATTGAAACCAAACCCAGCCATCTGTGTTTAACCAGCGAGGAGGATCTGGCAGTACGAGCGGGTGCCATGGTCGCTGCCACAGCAGAGGAGCCGCAGGATTGCAGCTCTCGCCGAGGAAGGGTTTTATCTCGCTCGTCTCTGGGGCTGTCGTCAGGAGGCTCACTCCGAGAGGGGCTCGGTGATGTGACGCTGGCTCAGCCTGAGAGCATCCGGAGTGACCTGGAGACATCCGATACACAGTCGGATGACATCGCCGAGCTTACGTCAGAGGACTGGGACTCTCCTAACCCTCCTCCTCAGCCCACCTGCCGAGCCCAGAACTCTACCGATGGCCTGCACTGCCCTGATAACGTCATCCTTTCTGTCTGAAAGGACCAGAGGGCTTTTGACTGCTTTTTTCGTATTATTTTGCTTTTTTTTTTTTTATTAAATATAATAAATAAGAAAGCTTACATGCTGTCTGTGGGACTTTGGTGGCATGTGTCTGCCTGTTGCTCTGTCCATCTTGCCCAAATTACCGACAGGGCTCTACCTCTATGATTCATACTGTTAGTCATTCATGTGCCGATTGGTGCAAAAAAAATGCCTTGGCTATTGAAGCAAAAAGAAGTAGACAAAAATTCCTGCCAGGAGGGACAAAAGAAAAATAATGGCAGACAAGTAATCCTGAAAATACTATCAAGCACACATGTACAATTTGTAAGGGACTCTGGAAAGGGTCTAAATAGACTGTAATGTTTTTTTTTACGTATGTTGGGAGTGTGTGTATGTCATTTTTTTTATTTATAACAAAGCAACCTGGTATCATTTGCTGTATGCATGTGTATGTATGCATGACCTGCAGTTGTATAGGAGGATACACGTATAGTATGTAGTAGTTGCACTGACCAAGTTTGCACAGTGATGAGATGTAAATGGGCCTGCACTTGAGTCTCACCTGCACAGAGAATGAAGTTCAGTGATGGAGGAGAGGCACTGCAAGGAACAAAACATGGTCACGGGAAATAAGCAGTGATGGGGACATCAGGTTGTTACCATCCCAAAGCTGATTATTTTCTGTAACAGGACCTCCTGAAGTGTTGTGTTCCTCTTATACCACAGCAATTTACCAACAATTACAATTTTTCATTTATTTAAAGATTGGTGTACGCTTTATCCATTTCTAGTTACATTGAATGTTATGGGACATCTCTGAGACACTTTCCTGTGTTGGAAAACTGAGATGAAAAAGGAAGAGCTTTATCACTGGGGACTTTTTTTTTTAACCCAAACTGCTGCATGATCATGTCACCATATCAACAATTAAATGTTATTTTTAAATCTGTTGATATGGACCAAATGTCATACTGTAATATGACAGCATATTAGAACAAGCTCCTTCTAACCAATCAGATTTAACAATTTAGCAATGCTGTGGCTTAAAGAAGACTAGTCACTTCACAAGCAGACAGTTCCACCGTAATCATTGCCTTAGAGACATCAGTCTCTCCATCATGCTCTCAGTCCCTTTCCCACTGACAACACTATATGTGCTCGTGTCTGCTTGTGTGTGCGTGTGTGTGTTATTTGTGAGTTTGTATTAAATAGCAGAGATTTAAAGCATCGACAGTCAGACCGACCACCTGAGGCACTTTTTTTTTTCTAATAAAGCCTTGTATTATCATGGATTCCCTGCAATGTGTTTAGACTTGAGTGTTTCTGAATAATAAATTTAATCAATCATCAGCTTCTTGCACTTTATCCCAGTATTAGTCATTGCCCTGTAAGCTAGTTTTACCTGTATCATTAGTATCCATCAGTTTTATTTTCTTTTAATTATAACCTCCCAACACCCCAACCCTCCCCACCTGAAAATAAGACAAAACATTTGATTGTATAATATTTGTTTGATATATTATTGTGGAATGTAATGGATTTTTTAATATGCTGCATTTCTGCTTTTTATGTGTCTTCAGTTATAAAACCTTAATCATAAACTAATGAATGTTATGTCATAATTGTAAAAAAGAAATTGTGCTCTTTTTGTTTTCTTTAAATACTATCCCTGGAACTATGATCCATTCAAGACAGCACTTGTGTTAGATTGAGGTAATGTGCCGAAACACATGAATTTGACTATAAATACAACCTAATTAACTGATATGAAAAGCAGTATTAAAAGAGCACCTCTTTCTTGCACTGCCTGAACACAGGGCACTTGGCAAAGACAAGAGGATCATGAGAATAAACATTTTGTGTTGCAACAGCTAGTTTTGTATTTTCTGCTTACAATCCAAAAATGTCATTTCCTGCTAATTTATTAGTCTAGTTTGGCAGTGAGTTCCAGCCTAAAATGAAATTAAGTTGGCTAACTGAGCTGTTGGCAGACATTATAGATGTGTTCGAGATGGTTGTTGTGTTCATAGTAAACTGACCAGGAAACCAAAGCTACAGATAGATAATATTGTGTAATAAACCCATATTCCACTTTATTCGGAATAATATTGTGTATAGGAATATTTGGACATTGTTTTCAGACAAACGCAACCCAAAATCTACCCTATACCAAAATAACAACAAAATCTGCTCTCGCACAAGCTAGTGCACTGATTTTAATGCTCCGCATCATGACAAGTAGAAAGTCTCAAACTGTACACCATGGATGGGCACAAGCTGTCTGAGGGGTGAGGGGTAGGGAATAATAAAAAAGGTCACCTCCTACACAGGGTGGGGAAAAAAGAGGGCACCTGGAGTGCATTAAATCGTGCTATGCCTTACTAATGTTTCTACTATAAAGGCACCCTAGACGGCAGGTTTTCTAGCAAGTAGGAGCACCTAGAGGGCACTTCATCTCGTTTTCTCTACTGGAAGGACACCCATTAGGGCACTTCATCATGTTTCCTGTAAGAGCACAGTATCATGTTTTATCTTCCATAGTCATACCCAAACCACTTATGCTGCATTTTTACCCTAGAAGTCAGGACCTCTGAATGTGCCAGTGCCCTACACGTTATAATGTATTGTAAACTTTTTACAAACTTGTCCTATTAGATTTTTTTAACAACATGAAAAAGGAGTCATTCAAATGTACTATTTGGTGCATGTGCAATCCCCATCCACTTCATATTTATGTTAGAATAGTTATGTTTGGGTCATTTTGACCTGAGAATAAAACAGATTATAAAAACTGGTGGGAAATAAATGATCCATAAATATTGACTGGCAAATTTAAAGAATAACTATTAGAGTAATCTAGTACATGCATGCTGATATTTGTACAGTGAATGTCTATATGGATTCCAAAAAGAAAGATTGTTTTAGCCTATAGTTTAAAATATTACTTAGCCTAATGCACAACAGTTCAGAATATGTAAATTCAGGCACCAAGCCTAGCAACTACATAGCAGGGTTTTAGATTTCAGAAATGTTTATGGCATTAGCATTGCTTTATTTCAGTTTGCTATCACAAATGTATTTTTTGAAAAAGGTGGGCGTGGCAGCAGCATACACACTGAACACCACTGGGCTGAAACTGCTGCTCTGCAGGCAGATATTATTGTCCCCAGACCCCCACGGTGTCCCCATCACTCTCACCATGCTGCTCCTCCTGTACACCAGCACTGTCCTTCCCTGAGGGCCCCCTGCTGCTCTGCATTATGTGGGGCACAACACAAGGCAGGAAGCGAAATAAGTAGACATGCACAGCTTATAGTCATACAGGTCATGGAGAAGACGAAAGCTACACACCTCCAGAATATCATCAAGTTCCAGGTTTCCCGGAAACTCTGTGAGGAATGGGAGAAGACTGCAGAGCTGGAGAGATAGAGAGCGAGCTTGATGAGAGGCTGGGAGCAACTGGTGAAAAAAAGCTGAGAGATCCTGGAACCAGGAACAAGAGACGGCAAAGCAGGATGCCTGCAAGAAGAGAAGCAGCCAGTGCTTGGACAAACTACTGGAGTGCTCATGTGTCAAGGATGAGGTAAAGTGAAAAACATTTCATGCTTTAGTGATCTGGAGGTAAGAGAGCAGTAGTGGTGTAAAAAAGACTATTTCTTCTTTCAAAATGATCAATAAAAATCTTAAGCAAATGTGAGACACATCAACAACAACAACAACAATAACAACAATAATAATACAGGAGTAAACCATTACTTTGTCTTACTTTGTGCACAAGTTTGTCTCAATCAACATATGGATAATGACGTTCAAACATTATGTGAAGTATAAACCCCATTTCCAGTTGGGACACTTTCTAAAAAATCCAATAAAAACTGAAGTCTATAATTTGTTAATTCACTTGAAGCTTTCAGATCAAAGGACAAAGAAAAGATTTTCAGTGTTTTTGATTGATGAACTTAAATCTGCCAATTCTTGCTGTATACAAGACTTGAGCCGTTCAACAGTCTGTGGTCACTGTTGTCTGATTCTCACCTTAATGATGTACCGTACATTTTTTAATAGGAGACAGATCTGGAGTGCAGGCAGGCCACCCAAGTCACACTGTTGTAAATTACATATTTCAGTTTTTTATTGCATTTTAGGAAAGAGTCCCAACTTTTCTGGAAATGGGGTTTGTAAAATTAAGGTGTAAGGTAGGCTTAGTTAGCACTATTACATCACTAGTGTAACTCAGTTATAAATACATATTCATGGTAGTTTAAAAGTATAATTATATAAAATATTCTGTTAGATAATGCTTGGAGAATTTATTTTGCCAAATTTTGACACCTGGTCTATTTCCTATCACTGGTAATGTCCCTTGCTCCCCCTGTTGTGGATGATGAGGCTAATGAGGCTAATGAGGCTACTTTTAGCAGTTAATTACACTGCTTGTCAAATTTGATCCCACACGCCCAGTGCTACAGCAGTTTTGAAAGACGAATGTGACTAATGTTATCAGATATTACATACAAATTTCTTTGAAATTGGTAATGACTCTGCCCTGCTAATGAGTGTGTGTGTGTGTTGTATATCATTCCAACAGAAAAATTATAGGATGACCAGTTGAGTCAGACCCAACTGGATTATAATTACTGTAAATGCACTTGCGTGACTAAAGGCCCAGCCCGAAGCAGTGATGAATAAAGTGATAAAATCATGTAACTTCATATTTGGCTCGCACAAATGGCTTGTGTGACTGATGATTCTTAAAATGAAGTAATATAGTTATATATAATATAAGAAAATAGCAAGAACATATTGATGCTTGTTGTTACATGTCCAGCGTACATCCTTTCAGTACATACAGACGTTCCTGGCACCCTGGAAAAAAAATCTTAAGCACGTGAACAGAGCAAAAACGGTTCCATTATCGATTACGATCATTAGCGATGACTGAAGTTCACCAAGTGAAATCTTGGTTCTGAGATTGCAAATCATAAATTTGCTCTGATATACTTTCAGATTAAATGTTTGCCCTCTGAGCTGCGATCTCCCTTATCTGTTGGCAGTTTACAAGTCGGATGATATAAAACACATGGCATGGATTTGGTCTTGAAGTGCGTAGTTACTGATCTCAAAGATTTCGAACAAAATGGGACTGAAGTTGAAACACAGACTTTAGAGGCACTCTAAAAAAGATCTGTGTATTAACCTACAGGGGTTGGACAATGAAACTGAAACACCTGGTTTTAGACCACAATAATTTATTAGTATGGTGTAGGGCCTC
>JAOVVH010000036.1:8872851-8883163 GCA_028566435.1 Scorpiodoras heckelii | reverse complement strand
AGTTATGACAAGTCATCCAGGTCCTGCAGAAGCAAAGCAGCCCCAGAGCATCACACTACCACCACCATGTTTCACTGAAGGTATGATGTTCTTATGGTAGAATGTGGTGTTAATTTACACCAGATGTAACAGGACCCATGTCTTTCAAAAAGGTCCACCTTTGACTCATCAGTCCACAGAATATTATCCCAAAAGTCTTGTGGATCATCTTGAGGCTTTTTTCAAATGTGAGATGAGCCTTTGTGTTCATTTTGGTGAGCAGTGTTTTGCCCCTTGTAGCTCTCCCGTGGATGCCATTTTTGCCCCGAGTCTTTCTTGTTGTAGAATCATGTACAATAACTGTAACTGAGGTAAGTGAGGCCTGCAGGTCTTTAGATGTTTCTCTGGGTTCTTTTGTGAACTCCTGGATGAGTTGTCAATGCGCTCTTGGTGAAATTTCAGAAGTTTGGGAAAGGGATTTGAATCAAATTCGGCAGGACGAAGAGTGGGATAGGATATGTGGAAACATTAAAAAAATGTCCAGAGATGTAAAGATAAGACTTGTCCAATTTAAAATTATACAACGTTTTTATTGGACCCCTTCCAGATTGTTTAGAGTGGGGTTGAACGACACACCAACTTGTTGGAGATGTAAATTAGAAGAAGGTCATTTGGTACATGTTTTATGGTCTTGTAAAAAGGTTCAAGAATTCTGGACTAGGATACATAACATTCTGTTTGAAATTTCGGAGATTCAGATTGTGTTTAGTCCGAGGTTATTTGTCTTAGGTGAGGAGTCAGTTCTAACAGAAGGAGACAAAAACATTAAAAGGTGGATTCAAACCAGAATTATGGTGGGTAGACAGATTTTGCTCATAAGATGGATGCATGAGGATGTCCTACCAATTAGAGAGTGGGAAGATGAGATGGCTAGAGTGGCAGCCTTTGAAAAGTTATCTTCTAAACAATCTGGAGGATTGAATAAGTATGGGAGAAAGTGGGGCAAATATTTAGCCTTCTTAGATGAGGGAGAGTAATACTAGTGGGGAGACACATGGTTTGTTTTATGTGTTATGGTTTAATTGATACATGGATAAATTTAATGCATACACTAAGTAAAGGATACTAAACTATTATTATTATTTTTATATGTTTTTTAAATAATTAATTAAATTTGATAGTCATTATTATTACACACCATGACAGGTTTTATATTTACGATATATGTTTTAGTTCTCTGGTATGAGGTTATATATGTGTACTGGTGTATGTGCGGGTATACACATGTATACACGTTTTGTTTATTAGAACTCATGCTCAACACAGAAGAGGACGCTGTGGAAGCATAATTGTTAATAACCAGACCCCAGTGTGATGACAGGGGAGTTGTATGTTTCTGTTTTTTATGTTTTTTTAAAAAAAGATTTGTTTTTCAAGTGATGTATGGGTTGTACTGTTTTGTATTGTTCTTGAAATAAAAAAGTGTTAATCGGAAAAAAAAAAAAAATCATCACTTAAATAGAACCTGTCAGGCAATGTGAAGCAGGCTAGAAGGACTCAAAAAGCAGCACATGATACCATGAAATCTACGAGAGCTAAGGCTCTGGGACTCCATTGAACCACAGTAAGAGCCGTTATCCGCAAATGGAGAAAAGTGTCCAGTCTACCAAATTTCACCAAGAGTGCATCAAAAATTCATCCAGGAGGTCACAAAAGAACCCAGACAATCATCTAAAGACCTGCAGGCCTCACTTGGGGTCAATGTACACAACTCCACAATAAGACAGACACGGGGCAAAAATGGCATCCATGAGAGAGCTACAAGCTGCAAGCCGCTGCTGACCAAAAAGAACACAAAGGCTCGTCTCACCAAAAAACATCTAGATGACCCACAGGACTTTTATGATGACGTTCTGTGAACTACGGAAGACTGTGGAAGACTTGGGTCATGTTACATCTAGCGTAAAGCTAACCCTGCATTCCACCATCAGAACATCATACCTCTTGTCAAACATGTTGGTATTAGTGTGATGCTCTGGGGCTGCTTTGCTTCTTCTTGACCTGGACAACTTGTCATAAATGATGGAACCATGAATTCTCTTCTCCATCAGAAAATCCTGAAGGAGAATGTCCACCTGTCATTTTGTGACCTAAAGCTCAAGCACAGTTGAATTATACAGCAGGACAATGATCTGAACCACACAAGCAAGTCCACCTCTGTATGGCTTAAAGAAACAGAATTAAGGTTTTGGAGTGGCCGAGTCGAACTCCTGACTCGAACCCCACTGAGATGCCGAGGCAAGACCTTAAACAGGAAGTTCATGCATGAAAACCCTCCAGTGTAGACGAATTAAAACAATTCTGCAGAGACTCATCACAAATATTTGATTGCAGTTGTTACTTTCGAGGGTGGCACAAACAGTTATTGGGTTTAGGGGGGAATTCGGGGGGTGCATTTTGTGCTTACTCGTGTTGTCTTTATCTTATGTTAAAATTAGTTTGATGATCTGAAACTTTTAAATGTAACAAATCACCGAACATAGAAGAAATTAGGAAGGGGTCAAATACTTTGTCATGGCACTGTAAAGCTGTAGAACAGTAACCCGAGCTCAGTATCAAACCAGGGACCCTGGAGGTTTGAAGCAGCAACGCTACCCAATGTGTCACCATGTCAGGCATCATCCAAATGATGTACCCAAATCACCATGCACTCACCTCAAACCAGGTAACACCTACTTATATGGTTTCTAACACTGTCACACTTATCTATGAAATGGACAGAATAAGTTAACGCATGTTGATGAATTCCATAATGGAAACTCGATGCTTATAGACACAAGATGCAGGTTCCAAAGATTGAAACTGGAGCTAAGATATAAGAAGTGAGTCAAAGTAGCCAAGCATGATGATATACTCTGTTCCCTGTCAATCATGGCAAAACTGACCAATAGTGGGCGTCTACAAGCTCATGTATGCAGAAGAGGGTAGATAGCGCTTTTCTCCAAATGTGTAAAGCTGCCCTGGGTGTAAGGGGAACTGTTTTTTTTTTTAAACTGTTGACAGCGTTCATTATTTATCAGTAACATTAATCTCATTGAGTCAGTGCAAATCAAATGACATCAAACATTTCTGAGCTCATCTTCTATAGGAAAATTGTGTAAAAGTTACGTCTGGTTAAACTTTTCCTTGTTTCATAGCGTGTAATGGTGTTGAATGCAGAACAAGTTTACCTGCACCAGCTGGCGAGTTGCACAGAGAGCTGAGATCCAGGCCAGGTGGAGGAGTCAGGACGGAGACAGACAGATTCGCATGCTTCGGCTTCCTCTGCTGGAAACCGGATCTTTTTTGGGCAGCAGCCATGCGTGTTGGACTAAACAGTATGTAATCCTTTGACTTGTTTACAGATCCGTTAGAGCCACTTGCCGACGTCTGTCCTCTGGATTTCAGCTTTGGCTTGATGTCAGAGGTTTTTTTGTGAGTTGAACAGTTTTCTGTCCCATGCTCAAGTTCTGATTCATGATCACGCTTCTGCCTTCCTGTGCTGCTGCTCTTGCTTTCGCTGAACAGTAACCTCTGGGCCAGGTCCTTCCAGTCCTTTTCTTTTTTCCCATGCATTTTAATTCTTCCATTTTCTGGTAAGGGTGATGATGGCCCTGGATCTAAAGGCCTAATACTTTCTGCACTTTGCGCTTGTGGTTCATGATGACCATTTTTACTGATTTCAGAAAGGTGAGCTCTTTTGTCAGGCAAACGAGGTTCTTCCACAGGCATACTATTTGTTCCTATAGGCACTTTAGACTCTATTATAGTCCCTGTATCCTTCACTGAAGTTGAATCAACAGGCATTAACTGTTTCTTTTCATTTTGCTGAAAGCAGAATTTTTTTTGATTTTAGATGAAAAACATAAAGCGAAACATCAGTGTACTTGTAACCTATCTATTTACACTTACCGTAGTAGAAGTGCTGTTACAGCTCCCTGTCTTCTGTAGTCCACGTTCAGAGGGCTGAGCGTGACGAAGACGGCTCGAGCTTCTAGTTGCTGATTTTTCATCCGCAGGCAATCTACCAGAAAATGAGCAATCATACATTGATACAGGAATAAAACGCTTGGCGTGTTGTGAGGAAGCAGAGCTGTTATTATTAACATTCAGAAGAGTTTTATTGCTGTTATACCAAAACAAATATCAACAGTTACAATGTTTTACTTTATTAGCAAAGTACACATCATACACGTTTATCTATTTATGAATGAATGAACCCTACATTTATATAGCGCCTTTCACAAACCCAAGGACGCTTTACAGACACATACACCTTTAACACCAATCACACACCGGTGAAAAGCAATCACGTGCACAGCGTACTCTCAACCGGAGACCACAGCCGCCTGGAGTCTGAATGGGGTGCAGGGAAGGGAGAGAGGACAACACCCAGGACAGAGCACCATCCACGCTGGGTGGCAGACACACAGCCAACACTTGGGGCACTTTAGAGACACCGAATAACCTAATATGTATGTCTTTGGACTGTACGAGGAAACCGGAGTACCTGGAAGAAACCCACGTGGACACGGGGAGGACATGCAGACTCTACACAGAGAGGACCCAGACCACTAAAACCGGGGGTCGAACCCGGGACCTTGTTGCTGTGAGGCGATGGCGCTACGCACCGCGCCACCGTGTCGCCCATGTTATAGTTACATGTAATGTTGTGCAACATCCACAAAACAATTTCATTCCTGTCATGACTCATGTCGTAGCAGCTACAAACAGCCGTTCTCGGTTGTTTTTTCCCCACTCTATGAGAGTTAATAAGGCAGAAAATTTACTGCTGACACTGGAGACTCCTTCATTCGTTCATTATCTTCTGCTTTATCCCGCTAGTCGGGGTCATGGGAGGGGGGACTGGAGCCAATCCCAGCATCATCGGGAGAAGGCGGGGTACACCATGGACAGGTTTCCAGTCCATCGCATGGCCAACACGCACTCACGCACACATTCACACCTACGGGCAATTTAGAGTGACCGATCAACCTAACATGAATGTCTTTGGACGGTGGGAGGAAACCGGAGTACCCGGAGGAAACCCACACAAGCATGGGCAGAACATGTAAACTCCACACACAACGGCCCGGGCCGGGAATCGAACCCGGACCGTCTTGCTATGAGGCGACAGTGCTAACCACTACACCACTGTGAATCATTCTGATTAAATAAACGATGGGTACAAATGAAATGTTTGCATGAAAGCCAATTAATATGCCTTGCTTTACAAAAAAGAGCTAAAAAGATCAACATTACAGTGTGTGCTTTAATTAAGCTCTACACGCAGTAATGTTTTATTAGGAATAGTTCAGTGTCTATTCACTGCTGTGGAGCTAAAAATCAGCTCCTTTACACACTTCAGTCGCTTCATTGGCTACACAAGAATTTCCTCCAGGCCTACTTTCCCTTTCCTTGCACCCTTCTGTCTGCTTCCTCGGAGGGAAAGGAAATGAGGAAAAGCAACGGGAAGCCGCCTGGTTGGTTGGCTCGGGTGCGGGTTAGGACTTGCTTGTGTCGGAGTAGGACACGTCACCGGATGTGAAGGTGGTTCGTGGTTCGAGGTGCGTCGCTGCACTTTGACCAGTGAGGGGCGACACAGGCTGGGGTTTGAACTCGGCCAGGATCCGCGCTGCGGTGAAGCGGAGTGAAGGCGTGGATGACGAGCAGGAACTGCGGGACGAATAGAGAAAAGACGGTGCTGTACTGGCGGAAGGTGAGAGAGGGAGAGAGGGAGGGAGAGAAGGAGGGAGGAGGAGGACGAGAGCATGTCTGACCGCGATCTAGAATAGAAGCAGCCATTACAGTGGACATCCAGAAGGCACCGGGCAACCGGGAACACACACACACACACACACACACACACACACACACACACCAGTCGGTGGAATATAAGGAGCGGGATGTGATTACACTGTGAAGCAGACACAAAAAACGGACAGCCCACTGCGTGCACCTCCCCAATCACACTCTTGCGCGCACACACACACACACACTTGAGAATATCCTCCAACACACACACACACACACACACACACACACACACACACACAAATCCCATTCGCCGGCTATAGGACGCAGGAATAAAAGACCTGGAGCTGCCATGCGCCGTCGGATGCCGCATCAAAATATGGATTTCCACAACCGCGCCTTTCCATGACGATTTGTTTCTTTATAGACTTTTTCTTTTTTTAAAAAAACGATGTAAACCAATTACACCGATTATTTCTAGGAATCGCTTGAAAGCGAATTAGCCTCAACAGCGCTCTCGGTTATTTATTATCCGGTATATGTGAAGACTGACTCGGCGGATGAGAGTTTAAACCCGGGCTGGACTGACAGCTGCTCCCGGAGCTCCGGCGCCTCTGGAGCGGATTAACGTTACTGCTATAGCGGGGATCCAGGACACCATGGCCGGCTTCGTCCCGGGCTTACTGCCCACTACTCATTCACAGGAGAAAGAGTTCGCCAAAGCCTACGAGGACGTCCTGGAGAGATATAAAGGTAAAATGGGTCGTATTAGCCACAATACAGATTGAGTGTAAGATGTATATGTATGTATCTTACAGAGGGACAAACCCGGAGGATATGAGGAACATGTGAGAACCGGTGCGAGAAGCCGGTTTGTTTACGTTTTTCCCAGCCAGGTGGTACGCCATCACTATTTAACATCTCTAAAATGTCATTTGGTAATGCTTTACGTCATTTATTAACTTCATATGAATGGATAATGCCTATGAATTGTCTTAGGCTTCTTTTTCACCCAGGCTGGCTGTTCATAAAAGAGTAAAACAGGCACAAAGTGAAGTATTGGCGTACTGTGCTTGCACACAGAGGAATTTGTCCTCCGCGTTTAGCCCATCCGTGCACCGGGGCGGTGGGCAGCCTCGTCCAGGGCGCCCGGGGAGCAGTTGCGGGTTAGGTGCCTTGCTCAACGTCACTTCAGTCGTGATTTGTTGGTTGCAGGGATCGAACCGGTGACCTTCCGATCACAAGGCTTGTTCCTTAACCACAAGCCCACGGCTGCCCACCCCTGGGCTTGCATGTGTTGCATGTTTGTGCCTCAGGAACCGGTGTGTATTATTCATACGGGTTCTGCGTGGTGTTCCACCGGGCTCCTCGGAGTCCATGTGTCCATGTGTTTTGTTCAACAGGAGTAGGGCTTTAAAAATGAATAGCTGCGCTGAAATGAATAGCTTTGGAGAAGCTGATGGAGGGACAGGGAGCAGAGCATCTGTAATGCAGCCCCGGTCTAAAGGGGCTCTTTTAATTATTGATTCATCGCAATGAAATCCGAGTGGATGTCACCGGGGCAGCTGGTCGTCTGGGACAAGTGAAATACAGGTATATATAATATATACAGTATATAGGTCCGTTGTAAATGTAATCGTATGTGAATATGATTCAGGCACGTAATAATGATGGACAGAATATCATTTTGAAGGTCCGTCCTGTAAAGCCAGATAGATCACTGCTTTAAGCTCGCTGCTCCGTCTTTGCCTGTAAATCTCCCCCAGTCAAGATATATATATATATATATATATATATATTCATTTCATCTCCGTCAAATTACCGAGCACTTATCGCAATCATAAAACCATGCCGTGGCGAATGAAGGCCGTGTATGAACAACAGTAATATCTCTTCTCCTTTGCTCATTCAAATACTTTATTAACCTCCCAGGACAACAGATGCAAATTGGAAAGTATCACCACATTTCCGAAAGCATTTTAATATGGCTGGCAGGGGCATTTTTTATGTTGATGGATGAATGGATAAATGGATGTCTAGGATAGGAGGTTCATAAAGCGAGTCTTCGTACAGTACTTTGTTCTACACGTTCGCACTCGTGTAGTAACGTTTCACCTTTACGTGCTGACGTCGCATTTCATTTTCTTGACTCTCCCAAATCCGTCTGTGTAACCTAGCCGGGTTATGCAATCGACCTTCTCATGACTAAAGGCTTAACACTGAAGCATTCGCTTTAATCCAGACCGACGGAGTGGTGTGGTTTACCTGGCCCTTTCCTCCCCGCTCCACCCACCCTGTCCTGTTTACACTACTTTTGTTCTGTGTTTGGACTGAATTCCAACATCCGAACAGCGGATCCCCTTCACCGTCGATTTGGGGGCAGGGTGTGTCCTCGGACGTCTTTCTGTTACCTGTGTTGCTTCATGAGGATGAGAAATGTGGACTTGGCAGAGTACCGAGGCATCAGTGCGTACAAATAAGAGGAAACATGCGATACAGGTTTAAATAATTCAAGCACTTGAGTTGTTTTCCAACATGCAGGGAGCTGACGTGAGTTTAGAACAATAGCAGGATATCTAAAAGAGACTCATGGTGCCCAAGTAGGAAACGAGACAGTCATGAGATTCAGAAAGAGACACAGAGTCACAGAGGAAACATTGATGCATAAAACAAGATGGCCTTCAGATAGTGACCAAGAAAGATCTTAATGTTTCTGAACAAGATACCCTGATATCCCGAGGACCTGCTGGTGTAGAATGACTCAGGGTTTAACAACAACAACAGTGTGATGCGTCAGATCTAAAGCCTACCATGTCATTCAGGTGGATCTAACATACATAGAGTTATCTGTTGAAAATTTACAGTTGATAAAGCTTTCACAGTGTTATATATCCCGTTGTACTCTCTAGATGTAGTCAGTCAGCTAAGACATGCTTTATAGTTTGAAGTTTGTTGATGCTGGAGTTATTAATGTAAGCCCAAATGTATACTACCCAAAATGACTGGGTACCCCTGGAATGAGTATCCTATAGTTTGAAGATGAAAAGTTGGACCTTGTGCAAATAATAACATAGTTCTGTTCTGTTTTGGGCTCATAATTGCAGACTAACTCTATTCTATTTTTAAGAAAAATATTTGGCAAGGAGACTAGGTATTTTAGTGATGCTGTTTGTAACAATGTTGTTTGGTTATGTGTTTATGAAAAAAAAAAACATTTATTTGTGAGCTGCATTATAATTGATGTCACTTGGAAGCATGTATGTGAATATTTGGTACGTGTTAATGGAAAAAAATGATAGCTGAGAGTCTTTCATTACTTGTGAAATACATAAGTCTTGTTGCTTCAATACAATATGAAAGAAGGAAATGTCTGATTTGTTTTTGCCAAAACATTTCATGAAGGTTTTCATTCAACCTGCTAACTGTCAACCTGATTTTGGTGTTCTGCTATACTTCTATATTTACCTGAAACATTTGTCGTCGTTGATTAGATACCGGCATACTGTCATGGCGAAGGTGAACACCTACACCTTTGGAAGCTTCAGCAAAATTACTGTGGACGTTTGTGTGACAGTGGGGTTAAAACCTTCTAGCTGTGGACTCAACTGAGACTCGCATGCTGGTTAATGGTAAACTACTGTATTTTTCTCTGTTTAGGTGCTCTTTGCCCTAGAAGCACCACCACATTTACAAAAACACACATAAAGGAGTGTTAAAAAAGGAGAAAGGAAAGGACTTGAGCATCTTGTGAACATCCTGACGTTCTGAAGAAGGCTGCCATCCGTGATTGTATTCTCCTGCAGGAAACGCTCATTTGTGTTCATCAGCTGTACTTACTGTACACGTATATCTGCTTTTCAAGTCGCTCTTACTGTTTGCTATAGTTTTGTCTGCTGATGTGGAAAGTCCCAAGCTTTCTTGAATGCGACTCTGGTTTGGAGCAGAAACTTGAGCTGGAGTGCCGAGGGAGACGAGCCATCATGGCTGCATTTTTATTTCTGTGTGACCTCCTTTCCTCCAGTCCATTGCATTTGCCTCCAACTGACGGAGTTCACTGTACATGACTACATGCTCCATTTGCCTTGACCTTTACTCTGTTACTGACTTGTGTTCTCTCTGTGCTCTCTGCAGCGGCACTGCATTTCTGCCCTCACTTCCTGTCTGGTGTACATTGTCCTGCAGCACGTGACTCTTCCAGCAGGAAGAGAAAACGCTCACAGAGCAGAGCAGACTTGACTTCTGTCATCCTTGTTAGGCTTCTCTCTGCTTCTCTGTCCTAGAGAAACCTTTTTGTGGTGTACCTCTGGTCACTTTATCATGCTGTGTTCAAGAGACATGGTTTCAGAAGTTTCTGTCTACAAAGTAAAATGTTCCAGAGTCATTCAAAGACTTGCATACTGATATCTAATAGAAGTCTTTGATACACAGTATATGGAGACTTTATGTATGTATGTGTGTGTATGTATATATATATATATACACACAGGGGTTGGACAATGAAACTGAAACACCTGGTTTTAGACCACAATAATTTATTAGT
>JAOVVH010000036.1:8802532-8812916 GCA_028566435.1 Scorpiodoras heckelii | reverse complement strand
TGTGTGTGTGTGTGTGTGTGTGCACGGACCTTAACATGGCTTCCTTGCCTACTTCCAGTGTGTCTGATGTGATTTAAGCAGAAAGTCTGTGAGCTGTTGTGCGTTTTTGTGAATGAGGACCTGAAGTAACTAGAAACCGTCACAGTGTGTGTTAATGCATGGAGTGATGGTGAATGCAGGTTTTCAGTGTGGGAGATTTTATACCAAAAGACAGTAAACCACTGACACTTTGCAAGAAGCTTTTTTTGTAATGACTACCAAGAGTCCTAAACCTCTGCTTTTAATCTCTCCGCTCCTTTTCCTTTCACTGCTTTTGGCTTGTGAGCGACACTCTGCTTTCTGCTGTAGCTTGAAAGCTGTGAACTATAAGTGGCACATTTTTATTTTCTCTCCGTCTTGCTTTTTTGCAGCCCAGAGAAAAGGGCCGCATGCGATTCCATCGACTGCAGAATGTGCAGATTGCCTTGGACTTCCTCAAACAGAGACAGGTATGGGAGAAACTTCTTGACTGTTCCATTACTTTAGCTTATAAAAGTTGTGCGAACAGAAACCGCAGTTCACTTCACCTCACAGACAACGAGAGGTGCATGAAGATTACAAACTGCTCCTTTAAATAAAAGCTAGCAGATGATTAACTGTTGACAAATTTAGTGGTAAACACTTTCAGCAGTATACTTTAGAAAAAGTTGTAGATCTTGAGATTACATACAATAATAACAATAAATAGAATCATTTTATAATTACACTATGTAACACAATTTTTGTTCCTGGATAGTAAGTGTTATTTTCTGATTACTTATGCCTCAAAAGAGGCAAAAAAAGGCCCTATTAACTCGGTCACACTTTGCTTTTGTGACCCAGACATTTGTATTTTGAAATGTACATTTTTTACATTAAGAAAACGTGGTTTGTTCAAATAAAGTCAGAATAAAACAACTGCCGAATCAAAACGAGCATGTCCATACAAAGTTTTAGTGAGCAATGAAGTGTCATTTTTTGAGCTGTATGATTATACATACACCAAATATAGATTCCCATCATGTTCCTCGTTATTTCATCCGTCGTAGTGGCATTCAAAGTCTAGTATATCCCAGTGGAAACGATTGCCTTCTTCCTCTTTGTATGGTTAGTGTCCTCCTTGAATTTATCAAGATGAGCATCAAGGGCTTTGTGAAACATCCTCTGGCCCTTGGTGCCATAGCTCTTAACCGGAGTCTCAGCCAGGTCCACGTAGCTTTTGGCTTTGTGATTACCCAGGAAGCCCCGACCCACTGCGACAAAACTGTTCCAAGCCACTTTCTTCTTCCTAGTGAGCTTCTTGGGGAAATCCTTTATTACACTTTATGATCTTCGTTCTCTGTGGTCCCATGAAGATACCAGCTTTGAATTTTGCCTCAAACAGCTTAGGAAAGAAGGCTTGAAGATAACTGAAGGCTGCCTAGAGCTGTGACAGATCATTTCAAAAGGCCCACTTTGATGTTCAGTGGTGGTGTCAGCACCTGGGGCTCCATCAATGGCTTTGCCTATTTTCTCAGTGAAAATAGGTACATTTCAAAATACAGATGTCCTGATCACAAAAGGAAAGTTTGGGTGAAAAATTTCAGGAGTCGTAGTGGTTAAGAAAGAACACTTACTACCCAGGAACAAAAATTGTTATTTATCATCATAAAATGCAAAATTCCGACTGTAAATAACCATCAGGATGTTTATCGCAGGTCAAACTGGTCAATATCAGAAACGATGACATTACAGACGGAAACCCAAAGTTAACTCTAGGCCTGATTTGGACCATCATCCTCCATTTCCAGGTTAGTCTTCTTGTTTTCCATTCCAGTTACAGAACCACTGACTATTTGCTGGGTTTTTGTCAGAAATGTGCAGATAATAGAGTTGTTTATGTGTGGCAATGCTTAGAGCACTAATAATTGCTGTTTGTTAGCCAGCAATGTCCTCTTTTCTTAGTGAGAGCAGCAGGGTTGTGATGCCAATAAAAAGCAGAGTAAGGAGAGCTAAATTAAGGAGAGAATGAGAGAGAGGGGTGTCGGTGCCAGAGGAATTCTGTTTGGATTAATCATTTGCTCCCTGGACACAGTGGATGAGAGGGTAGAGCAGGATGGGACAGTAGATGACTGAAATAGTGCAGGGTGGAGCTGGAGGTGAGTTAGCGTGCAAAAAATCCACCTACAGAGACGAGTGTCAACAAAAGGCTTTAGGATATGCGCTGATTGTGTCTGTCTGTCTGTCTGTCTGTCTTTCTGTCTGTGTCTGGAATGAGTTCGCTATTTATATCTTTTGATATTAGGAGCAGTGACATGCTTTCTTTACTAGGGAAATAGATGGAGAATGTAGGACATTGTGTCTCCGTTAATATCCTTCCATGGCTCCCCTGTGAAATCCAGAACATTGTAGGTATAAAATCAAAACAGATTTGTCTGTGTGTCTAATGATTAGATGCTTTTTTGTCTTCAGTATGCTGAAAAGGCTGTGTGTAAGGACCATCCACTAGAGGGCGTTGTGGATCTCAAAGGCAGGATGATGTCACTAGGTGACATAGGGAGCCAGTTGCTATGGAGACTGTGTTTTATGTGACTCTGCAGACATGATGCAGCAGAGGGGGGAGGGGAGGAGGACATTGGAAGGAGGGATGAAAGGAAGGTCCCCGGGCATGATGGGAATGAGCAGCGAGTGTTACGAGGGATGGTGGGCGATTCGACTGTGTACGACTTGTGCAACTCAGTGTAATAAAGTTTTCTGAGATGACCTATATATATAGGAAGAGCTGGGATGCATCAAAACAGGACCCGTAAACATGGCCATTCATTTATTCATAAGACCCAGTACCATAGTATCACTGGTGTTGCGTAAAATGAACACCAAGATCCTTCCTTTTGCAACTTAAAACCTGTAAGTGTCCTCCACTGCCTCCGGAGGCTAATCATCCTGTCCCTCTCACATAATTTAGGACACGTCCCCTGGAAGCTACTGCTACAATTTAGGCTAACTCTGGACTGAATTGTCCTCACTTAGTCCTTGTGTATTTTCATCTCAGGTTTGATGTTGCTAATGTGCGTAAGGGAGGATTTTGTGGACAGCCGAGGTGCCGTGAGTACAGAACTCCCAAAGGAGCTGTTTTACATTAGGTGGTTGGTATGCTGAAACACTCAGGAAGAAAACGCACTGCAAAAGGGTCAATCATCAGATGGCTCCCAGCAGGGCTGAATACTCAGGAACTTCCCTTCCCATTGCTAAAACGCTGACTTAATGATCTCATCTGTGTACCACGTGAGAGACCGTGAATGAGGGGGTGGCACGATTGCATCCAAATAAATGCCTGTTCACATTGGTTCACATTGCTATTTTAGTCTATACTTGTAGATAATCTTTCATTCATCAATTATGCCACTGTGTCTGTGTCTGTGGGGCTTAAATCAGACTCTATTCCTGCTTTATGTTAAATGTACCACTGAACAGGGGCTTAATGTGATCGTCTAGATTACTCAGCAGCTGACACGATTGCTGTATTTTTCCTCCATGACTTCCTATTTCTTTATCCCACTTTATTTGGCCATATTAAAAAATGGGTTTCTCAGCACATGTCTGCATTGGAGAGGTTTTTTTTTTAGATTTATAATATTTCCTTTTCAGAGTCTGCCAAGCATTCAGGCTTTATTTATTTTTTTATTTTGTCTGTATGTGGGTCTGTGTGTGCATGTACATGCAAAGCTCTGAGCTCTGAGCTCGCAACAGCGAGAACAAGTGAGAAAGCAAGCGAGAGGGAGGGTCGAGGAAGCAGATAGGAGGAGAGAGGGAGGGAGGGAGGGAGGGAGCGAGCTACAGCAACAGCAGTGTGCTGTGCGAGGCTGCAGCAGACTGGAGACAAGACTGCTGTTTGCCGGCAAGGGAGAGAGAGCAGCCGAGTTGCCCAGCGACAGAGCGACCAGACAGGCAGCACGCTGCTACTGGAGCCCCTGGCTTCTCTTCATCTCAGGCCCTTTGGAGGATCACCAGTGAGACACGTTTTTGCGATCACAGGATTGCCCAACCCAGCAGACACACACACACACTCTGCCTCTCTTACGGTTACAGACAC
Source organism: Scorpiodoras heckelii (assembly GCA_028566435.1). Classification (NCBI taxonomy): domain Eukaryota; kingdom Metazoa; phylum Chordata; class Actinopteri; order Siluriformes; family Doradidae; genus Scorpiodoras; species Scorpiodoras heckelii. Next base: position 8,808,826 of record JAOVVH010000036.1, on the reverse strand, counting down.
GTATGTTGTCTGAATCAGTCGGAGCCCTAGATCAGTCAGATTTGGTACTGCTCAAGCGATGGAGCTCTTACTGCTTTCTCTCTGATTGGAACATCTGCAGCTGTCTACAGTCTTCACACATATCCAGGAACTGGATAGATTCCCTGGTGTTGCCCTGCACAACACTTCATCCACAGCGGGTTGAGGTAGTGAGTTCAGCTGCTCTAATTAAATTCCTCAGCCAGTGAGGCCAACGGCACAAGGGAGTGGCAATCTGCCTGCGGAGGAGAACATCTTCAATGGAGAGACAAAGAGGAGACGGGTGCCCCAAACTAAAGTCGACAGATAGCATAAAGTGTTTCATGGGATTAGTCATGTCCACAGCTATCAGCGTTGGGGGATAGTGAGTGTGTGTATACGTTTGCCGTTTTTGTGTGTGCAGTGCATGCATGGTCGTGTAGTCTCTTGACTCATAACGCTCTCTGGCCTCTTTATCGACATAAGTGTCTTCTCTCGGTGCATGTGACATCAGTTACCGTGGCAGTGGAAGCAAGACACACTGTTCTCCCTCCTCCCCTTTGCTTCTCTTTAATGTCTGGAGACTGATCTAACATTGCACGCCTTTTGGAGCCTCACACATACATACAAGGGACTCTGGGAATTAAAACTGTGTGCTGTCATTGGCTCTCCTCAACAGAGCATCAAAATTTAAAGGCTTCGCTAACTCATCCTGCCGATTGCCAGCTGATCTGTGAACTGCTCTAATGCTCCCTAAACAATTTTATGGTGCAGTACAATTATAACTACTATCACAACTACTGTTGGTACAACAGTGTACAAACAGGACCGTCAATAATAGATAGTGGTATCTGGAACAGAAGAACACTTTTATTACTCCCTGGTCCTCTCAAAATTCATACCAGTTTGTGTCTATTTGAAAGCAGATAATGGGACAGTTTTGCCAAGCTTTCAGTCATGTGTCATTACTCAGTCTTAGTGACTATGTGTGTGCACACTCTTGAGAGATAGCTTGTGTATGTGTGCACTGCAGCTCTTGCCTTGTTCTTACCGAGGAATATCAGCAGGAGGATGAGTGCGTGAGGCAAAATTGTTGTGCAGGAATCCCTGTTCATCAATGCATTGCTAATGAAATGGTCTGGAAGGTCCTGGTCTAGAAGGTCCTTGACTTCTCCCTGAAAAAGCACAGTATCTTTTATACAGGACAATGGGATTAAGGCTTAAAAGGCATAATGGTGGACCAGAATACTTCATAACGAGATATGCTGGTATCCTTGAGACTTGCAAAGGCGCCACAGTAATGTTGGTGTATGAGTGAAGGGTTGACCACAGCATTGCCTGTCTGGTGAACATGAACATGTGGAGCAGCTGCAGATGTGCAGACCTGACCTCCAGAGGTTCAACATGAATCATCTTAAGTCATCTTGCCTTCATACCTTTATGTCATCCACTATTCACCTTTAAGAAGTTATTAAATGACATCAATCTAGCAATCTTCTGTTTCTACTCTGCTGGAAATGGGGAACTCTTTAGGTTGTGTAAAACAGCCTAGAGAAACAGGATCAGGTGGCACCCTTCCTCTGTCACCAAAGAGAAAACTCCGCTTCAGGCGAAAGCGCAAAGTGAAAATCGTGCAGAAAGGTGGTGAAGCCGAGACTGAGAAGAAGAATGAAGTTGGAAAGCTTAGCCTTACGGGGGAGGCCATTGTAAGTACCACTGATGCTACTTCAAACGTCCTAGGATCTAGCAAAACAGTGACTGAAACTCCTACCCAGGTGGTCCTAGTTCCTGGTGTAGCACCTATCTTAGGTAGCACAGGGACATTGCGAGGGAGCCGGGTGGCTATTCTATCTCCTGCTCCAAGCCCAGCATGGATGGGGACATTCCATCAAGGGTCAGATGAAAAGCTGACTGAGCAATCCCAAACTAAGGCAAACCTGGGCAGCATGACACCTGGAGGAGGTAGGGTTTGCCGGGTTCAAGGCCGGGTTCAGGGTATTCTTCAGAGACCCTGTATTTTAAGTGCGAAAAGTGGGGAACTAGAGCAAGTGGACAAAGATAAAGATAGGCCCTATGAACTGTTTCTTGATGATGCCTCAGAAATCGACCAAAAGGGAATAGTTCACATTCGTGAGGTTGATGGCAGACTCTGTGTAGTCCGTACTGTCTACCCAAGAGATTACGGATCACCTTCGTGGCACGACCGAGGAGTAGAAGTGCACGCAGAGCCACCTGTTGTGTCTCCTGTTATTGGTGGCATTCAGAAAGTACAGGTCCTGGAAGGAGAGAGACGACCATCCAATCCAACAATTGCTGTCGGTCAACCAGAGAAAGGATTGTTGTTGGACAGTCATACTCAGGGCACAGAAAGTACTGGTCCCTTGCAGGATCCCCAGTCTTCAGGTTATGCCAGTGATGTGCCTGTTACCTCTCCAGACATACCGGGTACTGCTCAGACAGATTGGGGAAGCTCTTCTGAAGTGCTGAACACTTCAGTATTGGAGAGTCCCATCTCCCCGCCAGAGAAACCATCACAACCCCCCTCTCAGGTCAGACACACTTGCTAATTCCGCTGTCTTTCTTGGGTAGCACTGATCATAGTATTATATATAGCCACTTTTATATAGATGGTTGAAAGGAGTTTTTTTGTGAGCAGCACATTTTGTGTGTTAATTGTCCTTTTCTGCCTGAATTCCCAGACTCAGAACTGTATGTCTGTCTTACTCTGCATATCATTAAGCAGACAACTCCACCTCCTTCCTGACCACTTCCCATTAACCTAATCATCACTGAACAGCATAGTTGTTTTTTTTCTTCTTTCCCCCCCTGTTTTTTCCTTTTGCTTTTGTCCTCTTTCTGTCTATCTTTTGTCCATCCACAGTCTTTTCTGTCAATCTTGATACGTGATTCAAGAGTTTGAAATTCTGATATTATTTCTACGGAGGTGGACAAGTTATAATTTTTTTAGCTAGCCCATCAGGTATTAAAAGTGCCAGTGTAGCTGTTTGCCTGGAAAACTAAATGACTAGACTAAGGAGTTGTAGGAATCGTAATGTTTTTTCTATTGACACGCGAGTTTGCTAAAAATATCGATCATGTGCACTAATTTGGGGTAGTAGTAGCCCAGTAGCTTGTCGATTGGAAGGTCATGTTTTTGCACCCTGACATCAGGGCTGCCGCTGTTGGGCCCCTGAGCAAGGCCCTCAACCCAGGGCACACAGTGCCAGTCCCAAGCCCGTTTAATGGGACGGTTGTGTCAGGAAGGGCATCTGGCACAAATACCTGCACCACATTAAGACACTGTGACCCCAAGAATGGAAGCAAGCCGTTAAGAGGAAAAAAACCATACACTAATTTAGCCAACTAGCACAAATGGTCCACCATCAACCAGAAACTGGTCTTCATTGTATAGTGCATTGAGATCTGGAAGAAGTAGTGTACACTATAGTCACACCACAGAGTATAATATGTTTTAACATAGCATACTCATCATTCAGAACCTTGGGTTTGTTGAAGGAGTAGGTTTTTTTTCCTTTTTTTGGATGTTAAACCTTTGTGTTTGCAAGGTAACAATAAATAAAACAACTAATAGCCCTGTCACAAAGTCTGTTTGTCCTATTCTACTGATATGTCCACCCCTGCTCTGATGTGATCTTTGCTGACGTGCAGATTCATCATGCTTTATATGTAATCTTTTTTCTTCTGTTCAGTTCACCGATGCAGGGTTATGCATAGTGCATGTGACACATTCTTCTCTCCTTATCAGGGGCACTCAGGAGGAGAAGTTATAGCCTTTGTTTCAGCTGGGATGACAATGTGCTAATAGCCTACTGTTTATCAGATGACTTCTCCTTAACATTTTCTGGTGTAGTAAAAAACTAGCATTAGGTGGAGATCATTTTTATGGCAACTCACCTGCTAGATGGGTTCATGTTGCTTTTTTTTTGACATGGCTGTCTGAACAGAAGCTCAAACACATTCTTGTCTGCTTTGCTTTGATGCCAGCAGTTTGTATGTGTGGATTATTACTAGTCCTTTTCCTCATGCTCTGTACTTTACATCTAAAGTTGGATTAATCAGGACAAGTGCAAGGAGGCCTGCTCGGGGGGGAACAAGTCTATTTTAATTTTTGCTTCACTCCATATCTTTTTTATTTTTTGACATTGCTCATTTCTCCTGTTAGAGCCAGTGTCTTTTCGTATATTTTGTCTCCCAGTGCTCTGCAAATATATGAGGTCTGTCCAGAAAGTAATGAGAATGAAATTCCCATGGGAATGGTGGTTCAAGGTCAGTTAGAGTTTGGTCTCAGATAAACAATAGGATCCCTTTCAGTTGCATTCTAGCCTTCACAGTGCCCAGAGGGTTGTTTGTTTTTTTTGTTTTTTATCCCTGCTGAAGTGCCTCATCACTGGAACAAAGCAAGTGGGTTTGGAGCAAAGGTACGCAAACAAAGTTTGCTTGAAAATCGCTAAACGTGCATTAGATACTCTTGAAATGTTGAAGAAAGGCTTTGGACATCTCTTTTGATATTTTCCCCTCTGTCTCCATGCTTCATTATTCATCCCGTCACCCACTACCCAGTCTTCTCCATCATCCTTGTCACTCCTTACCAGAGTTGTCTCTGATATGAGCAGGTGTATGTCATTAGCTGCTTTACATGCACTCTTTTTCCTCTCTTCAGTTTCCCTAAGGATTTGTGGTATTCGTATTATTCGTAATATATATACAGGCTAAAACTGAAGCACTTGCATCTCCTATCTCTGAAAGAGATATTGTATCATATTGTATTAAAAAAATCAAAATACATTTGTACAGATGGCTGAAAATTAAAACGTACAAGACACTGGATCTCCCAGGAAAATATGGTAGATGAGGCAAAAAAATAGAGCATAGAGTGAGGCAAAAAAACTTTTTAATTTATTCTTCAAAGATATCATGAAATTAGAACCAGTCTTGCTTGATACTATGGTAAAGCACACAAAGCTTTGATAACATGGTCAATTAGTAAAGGTTTCATCCTATGATACATTCATTGCTGGAGCATTATGTGGTAGAGTGTTTTAATGAATTCTTGACCGAATTCAGCAGATGTCTTTAGTCTTCTGTCTTAAATGAGAAGTCAACGTATTTCCATCTCTTTTCTGAGTAAAGGATATACAGCCTGAGTATAGGGTCTGTGATTTATCCGTCTGCACTTTCTCTCTCCCTTGTTTGCTCTAACTCCACAGAGTCAATAGCTGTCTTCTGTTCTGAGTTTCGGTTTGCTTTGTGCTGGCGCTGGAGACGCGTGATGAGCGTGAGGGAGAGGGATGACGAAGGAATACAGATGAAGTGCACCAGGCACAGGATGATACTACATTACACTTTCTTTTGTCCAAATGGAGAATGATTAGAAAAAGTATAAAAAAAAAAAAAAAGAAATGCGATTGAATGTGGCTTTGTGGTAGGCAGCAGAGAGAGAAAGGGAGAGATTAAAAGGGAAAGAATTGCCATGAGGGAAAACAGAGAGCAAGTGATGGCATTGCCACAGAGATGAAGGGGAATGGGAACTGAAGTCATGATTGGGAAATGAAAGCGTTCGAAAGAGAAAGAGAAAGTTCATGAAAGTACCTAAAAAGATGGACAGGCTGATGGGAAATAGATCTGATGGGAAAATGCATTTGGGCTGTACACTGTTACACTGGAGAGATGGAAAGCACCGATTCATGCAGAAAGAAATGAAAATCTCCCACAAAATGACACTAAATGAGCCTAAAGTCAGTGTCTTATTTATGTGCAGATATCTAATTATTTATGCTGAATATTTAAAATAAATGGTAAAGTCATTCTCCAGTGTTTTTAACCAAATTTCAATCCAGAGCGTCTGTAGCATATGTGTGATAACACAAATAACACATTTTCCTGTGCTAAGAAAAAAAAAGCCAACAAAAAAAACAATACTTGCTTAGAATGAGAGCCTAAGGGCAGTTGTTGAAAACTATAAAGCACACATTCAGAACTGAGGTCTTTGTTATGGCCCTTTTTAGCCAATGTGGAACGGCTTCGCAAATCTAATTTTTGCGCAAATCTAATTTTTGTGTGGAGCATTTCAACCAAAAATGAATTGATTTGAAAACTGAAAAATTCATTCCCAGCTGGAACCAAAAAAATCCCTAGCAGGTTTTTTAATGTGAACCGTATTGGGTGTGTCATAATCTACAGGGTGGAAGGGAGAAACCACAGGAAAAAAAGGCTGCACAGTGGTCTGCTGACAAAACATTTCCGTATTTTCCCTCATGCTTTGTTTTGTATATAATA
>JAOVVH010000036.1:8768063-8778359 GCA_028566435.1 Scorpiodoras heckelii | reverse complement strand
GGCCCTACACCATACTAATAAATTATTGTGGTCTAAAACCAGGTGTTTCAGTTTCATTGTCCAACCCCTGTATATAATATGCTGTTTTAAAACAGGGGTCCTCACTTTTCAGTTCAGGTCAGTTTTATGTGTTTAACAAAACGTACTGTTACGAAGCAGCCGTCCAGAAAACTGGATGTACATTGAGATCCCTACTGAGCAAGCCAGAGGTGACGGTGATAAGAAAACACTCTGAGGTGACATGCAGAATAAACCATGAGCGGAATCAGACTCAAAAGGAACACATTGTCTTCTGGGTCACACCGGATAGTGGGATTATCTATCACTATATTGTACAGGTGTAGAAGCGTAAAGGCAGAAAGTCCTGAGTGTCCCGAGTTGAAAGGATGTTTAATATGAGCGTTTTTTGAATAAGTCCTGGAATGAGCAGAATACTTTCTTTATGATCACTGAAGCAGTTCTTAGGTACAAATCTGCAGTATCCGGGCGAGAGATGAGTTTAAACAGCACAGAATCAGTGTGGCTGTAGGTTTTCATCCCAACCAATAGGATAACAGCATAATAACAGTTTGAAGTTTGATCAAGAACAAAAAATTTTAATGAAAACCTGTAGCCACTCTGGGCCTTTGTGGATAAGACTGAGAACCCCTGCTCTAAAATACATTCACACAAATACACATTTTATACTGACCTGGCTTACTATCCTTAGATTGTCCCCCGAAGAGCGTGCCAAAGTTACGTCACAGCTGGACCAACTGAAATCCACCTACAGCCAGCTGTGTGACCGCTCTGCCGCTCAGCTTCAACAGCTCGAAGAACAGCTGGCCAAGGAGGAGAAACGAAAGGTAGACTAAAAGGTTTAAAGCGAGCGAGCCAGTTTGCCAGAGCAAGCTCTTCGAAAGCAAAATGCTTGCATTGAAACGGTGCTTCTGATGCGTTGCTTTAAATCGTTGTCTTATGATAAGTTTGACATTTTCTGTGACAATTATACAGGGCATCGTGTGTGACGTGTGTGAGTGCTGCATGTTGTGTGTTGCCTGTCACTTGTGTTTTTGACATCCATCACCACCTCCATAAGTCTCACAGGGTTGCTTCGACATAACTTTTTTTTTTTAATAGCATGGAGTGAAATCCTAACCTACAATTCACAACGTGCCTGTAATCACGTCACCACCATCATCATTTGCCATCTTCATCAAACCCATCTGCTTATTGCTACTTACTGGCCATGAGATTTAAAGAAGTAGCAATTAATAGATTAGTAGTTTTACACAAACATCTTCGAAGGTCATTGCCATAGTGCCTATCTAGTTTTCATTGCACACGTAAATTATTCATGATGATTTTTGCATTGTAGGTGTGGACATTTTCTGTTTTTCACTGTGAAATTTGTAGAATTTTAAACATTCATCTGTAGCCATGACTGGAATGTACATTGTGTAGTCATATATCACATACTGTGTATTACAGCATAATTATAAGTGTGTATGCAGTGATGTGTGTCTGTGTGTGTCCAAAGGAATAATCTAATGGAGTGAGATATGAATAGGAATGAAGTTTTGAACACCACTGTTACAATGGTTTCCTGAAGCACGGATAGTTCCTAGGGATTAATGTAGAGGCCAGCTATGCATACTTCTGCCTGTTTGAGCATGATGTGTCCAGATCACCAGAGCATTTATGTGTGTGTGTGTGTGTGTGTCTGTGTGTTTGTATGTGTGTGACATTGTCTTTGTCTGTGTCCTTAAAAACAGTAATATTGTGTGACTTAATCAGCATTTTGCTTTAAAATCACTAACAGCTGCCAGAAAACATCTGAGTCAGAATAGAAAATGAATAAGAACATGAACTTGAGTCAGTATGTAGTGTATTCATCTTAGCCACACCCTTTTTTATTCTCTGAAGTTTTACATGTCAACGACATTTATAGTTTATTGTTTACTTAAAGGTAAGTCCCAATTCACATATTAAGCTAATGTTCAAGAAATTGTATACAGGCCCCATTATGAGTCGGATTATCTTAGAGATAAGTTGGTAGGACAATAATCTGTGATAGGACAGGAATGTCAGGTAGTAGATAGTCAGTGCTGGCAGTGTGTCAGGCAGATGGAGTGCGGCATGCAGAACGCTAACATCCAGCTTCTCACCTTGTTGCACCTCAAACTGCCGAGCCGTCGGCCTATCTGTGTGTGTGCGTTTATGGACCCCCTCCATACGGTAAGTAGTGCTTGCTTTCTCTCTTACCGTTGGCTTAGTTTCTGAGCTGCCCTTTTCTCTTCTCACTTTTTGCTGTACTTGAAGAAATTTTTTGTAAAATGCTTTACTATTTGTCTTGTTTTTATGTTAGGATGCTTATGCTTTATTGCTGTAAACCAAATCTTGATGTTTTATTTGCTTTTTCAAATTTGATGACAGTTCATGCAGACAGATGTTTCATTCACAGGATCATGTATTAGCTAATAGTACTGAATATCAGCTGGTGTTAGTTTTGAATGCTTGGGTTGTGGGTCTTTTCTAAAACTCTTTACTGGCCCAGTTTCAGTTTAATAAAGCTGATAAAACAGAGATTTAAAATGGAAGGGTACTTAAACTGTGTATCTCCTTTTCCAGGGCAATGAGACCATCGCTGGAGTAATTGATCTTGGTACTGTGGAAACCTTCCCAGTTTTCCAGTCAGCACAGCGAGGCCTTATAGACCAGGACACATGCTACGTCCTGCTGGAGGCACAGCTTGTTAGGGGTGGTCTGTTACATCCTGATTCCCCTCAGGGTCTTTCATTAGAAGAGAGTTTCTCCTCTGGTCTGATTGATAGCCGCATCTGCCAGTCGCTATCAGAAATGGAAGCTGCCCTCCATCTTGTCCAACAGTCACAATTCACAAAGAGTCACACAGTACCAGTTGCTGCTGCTATGGAGGTGGGCTACATAAAAGAACAAATTGGGCTTCGTATCTTGGAGCTGCAGGTGAGCACAGGAGGTTTTTGGGATGACTCCAACGATGAAATTCTTAGTCTTGAAAATGCTAAAGACAAAGGTCTCATCTCAGCTGCTGTTTACAATAAGCTATGCCCCCGGATTGATAGACAAGACCTTATCGATCCTAATACAGCTGAAAAACTTAGTCTATCTGAGTTTTATCATCGATGTATTTTGAATCAGGAGACTGGCCTGCGTCTACTGCCAGTCAATCAGCAGTCACGGGGAACAATCTGTTTACGATCTGGTATAAAGGTAGGCATTTTCCGGGCAGTCCGAGAGGGACTGATTGACCAGCAAGTTACTATTAGACTTCTGGAGGCTCAGCTTTTTGCAGGTGGCATCACTGATCCCCGCACTGGTCACCGACTGACAATAGATGAAGCTGTGCGGCATGGCCTTATGGACCAGGACCTGGCCTGTGCCTTACTGACTCACCAGTTACAATCAGGGGGAATCATAGACCCAGTCACTGGAGAGCGCCTGGAATTAGACGAATCTGTCCGAAGAAACCTTCTCTCTCCTCGCATGGCTTTAAGAGTGTTGGAATCTCTCTGGGCATTTATGGGCATGTTATGGCCTGAGTCAGGGGAGCTGCTTCCCATCACTGAAGCTCTACAGCAAGGTGTCATTTCAGGTGAACTATCTTGGAACATCCTAAATAAGCGCCGTTGTATTGGTGCAATTTACTCTCCAGAATGTGGCCAGTTGATTCCTCTGGGCCATGCAGAGAACATTTTGGGAACAGAATCAAAAGAAGCGCTTCAGCAAACACAAATACCAGACATCCTTCCTTCCATGACTCAAAAAGGGTCCCTGCAGCGCTGGGGCTCTTCCTTTTCATCACCACTATCCTCTTCAGCCCCTGCCCCACTCCCACATCTTCAGTCTGATACTTCCTTTTTGGACTTGTCCAGACCCCAAGAGCAAGATCTCCACCACCTCCTCTCTTACCTTATGACACACAGCTACATAAATGCCCACTCAGGAGAACGTCTGGTCCTGCTGGAGCCTGAACTGATGGAGCTCATTAATGTAACTGGAACAACAAAAGATCAAAATGGACATAAACCACAGTTGAAAGAGCCTTCCGACAGTGAGACAGCAGGAGAACCTGAGATTATGAGGTCATTAAGTGAAACAAAACAAGAAAACAAACAAAGTGTTATAGATGGGAAGGAAAGCTCTACTTTCTCTAGAGATGATGAACAAGGAAAAGTTACAGCAGATATAAGTGATAATATTTGCATGAATGCTGTACAGAAAGTTGCAGGCATTTCTTTAAAAGAAACAACCACTGATAGAACATTAGTAAAGCTTGTAGAATCAGACTCCAAAGAATCTGAGGTGAAACCAGAGACAGCACCCTTATTTGTAAAAGAGCTGAAAATTTTGTCTACTGAATCCACATTTCAATCAGTGAGTCCAGACTTAAAAGAAATGAGTAAGGGAGAAAAATTCACGGGGCTGACTGAATCAGGCTCCTGGCGTGAGGTTGAGATGCCTTCCTCAGTCTCAGATAAGAATGTGCTTGATGAAAATCAAGTGGAATGTGTATCATCTGTAAAGAAAGAGTTAGACATAAAGAGAGAGAGCACTGCTGTTAAAACCACAAGTAAAGATACTGTAGAAGAAATTCAGCCTGATCAGCTTCATGGAAATGACAGAGAAGGCTTACAAGTGAGGAAAATGATAGAATCAGATGTAAATAACCAAATCTCATCCCAAACAGACACCGATAGAAATATGGAAAGTGCAGACTCATTAAAAATAAAAAGCTCTATATCTCTGGACATTTCTGATAAAGCAGAGCTTGATAGAATGGCAAAGGAGTTTCTACAGGGGGATCTTTTGACTGATGGGACCCAGAAGTTACTCCTTGCTGAGGCTGTATGCCAGAATCTGCTCCCAGCTAATACTGCTGCAGAAGTAATGTCTAAAGCAGAGCTTTTTGGTGGTTTCCTGGATGTCCATGCTTGTCGTCCACTAAGCCTTGATGATGTTATACAAGAAGGTCTCCTGAATAAAGACTTAATGACCAAGATTATCCAATCAGAAAAGGCTATGGCTGGTGTGTATGACGTGGAACGTGGTCGGATATGCTCGCTAAGGGAGGCTGCAAAAGCAGGGCTTTTAGATACAGATACTGTATGTTGCCTTCTTGAGGCCCAGATTGTCTCTGGGGGAATTTTTGATCTTGAAAAAGGTGAAAAGGTCTCAGTTAACAATGCAGCCAAACTTGGGCTAATAGAGGAAGAGCAAAAAGATGAACTACTTTTGTTAGAGCAGTCATATGATGGAAACAATCCTGATCCACATGTAATACAAACAAAGTTAAAACTACAGCTACAGATGAATGGAATAATAGACCCCAAAACAAAACATCCTGTACCTCTTCCACAAGCTCTTCAAAAAGGTCTTATTGGTCATGAGGAGACTGAGCAGATCCTACTGCAGCAGGTAGCTGAAGGTGGAATTGTGCACCATGGGTCTGGCATTCGCCTCAGTGTTACTGATGCAGTACATCAAGGCCTCATTGACAATTCACTAGCTCCAAAGCTCAAACGGTTTGAGAAGTCGAGACAAAACCAGCTTAGTTCAGATCCAGGTGCTGCTTCTCTTCAGGCAGCCGTAGGCTTCATTTATGATGATGCTTCAAAAAGCAACCTTACACTGACTGAAGCTGTTTCCTGTGGTGTGATTGATCAAGGCACTGCACATAAAGCTATGGACTCTCCAATTGTAAAAAGTAGTGTTTTGGATCCTCAAAATGCTTGTGTTGTACCATACTTGGAGCTAATAAAGCAGGGAAAGATTGATATTGAGACAGGTTTGAGATTCCTTGAAATAAGACCATTCAGAGGTATTCCAAACAAAGAAAATGGTCACCTGATGACTGTGCCAGAAGCAGTGAAGACTGGTCAAGTTGATCCCGTTCCAGCACTCAGATTATTGCAGAGTCAGGCAGATTCTGGAGGCATCATCAATATTTCAAGTGGGGAAAAACTACCTCTTCTGGATGCTGTTGATAAAGGCCTTGTTCAAAAGGATGTTGCCATGGTTATTGCTAAAAATCAATTCTTAAAAGGTGGGTTGGTTAGCCCTGTCGGTGGTCAGAGGGTGTCGAGTCTTAAGGAGGCTGTCCAGGATGGGTTAATCTCTAAAGAAATGGCTGCAGAACTTTGTGATAACTTTGGACTTGTGGATCCTGCTGAGTCACAGAGTTTTTCGTATCAAACCAGTCCTACATTGAGGAGTTCTGCAAACGTAGAAGTGAGCACAGTGTATTTTGGCGACATTGAAAAGCCACACTCCAGCACTACAGATCAACAAAAAGATAAATTGGAGACTGATGCAGATGAACAGCTACAGGTCCGTCTACATTATCCACCTTCTGAACTGGTGGAACAAATTCATGTAGATGTTTCATCAGGTGGAGCTGGGAAAGATGCTGATGTATCATTAGAAGTTCTAAGTCAGTTTGCTTTAAAAGCAGAAAGAAGGCTACAGGAGGCCATTGAAGAATGTAGTCCTTATGAACATAAAGCTGTAGAAGCTGTAGAACCTCACAAAGAGTCAGGGCACAGACTAGTTCAAATTACTCAAATTGAATCTGAAGTTGGAAAAAGCTGTAAAATTATACCCCAAATCACAAAACCAGATATCCAAATACCACAAGCAGTTGAATTAGCAGGCACTAAAATGGGCATGAACCTGGAAAACTGTGTCCCAGAAACCATCCACAAGGTGCACGATGGGCAAGCGCCATCCGTCAGAGAAACAAATGGGATTGCTATAACTGCAGAACTGCAGTCAGTGTCTGATTCAAAGATTATCTGTGAAAATGAAGAGAGCGCTGGCAATAGAAATGACATCCCTATATCAGCATATACTGAAGGGCAGAAGATACCTGGAAAAAAGAAAGGAAAACATAACAAACAAACCAAAATGTGTACAGAACGTGATGAAAGCTCAGAAGCACAACCACTAGATGCAAGTGTACCATCATGGATACTGGATGCTGAGAACAAAGATAGAGTAAAAGTTTACACAGATGAAAAATCATCTAGAGAAGCCACGGCAAAGGAGGCTGGAAGTGAAGTTTTTCATGCTGACCAAATGGAGATCAGAGTAGATCTAGATATTGGAGACATTAGTGTGGTTACCCCTACAGAGGATGCTAAAGGCAGCCACATGATAGAAGTAAGCATTGTTCAAAAGTCTGAGCATAGTTCAGAAGTTCCTCGTGTGAGTACACCTTCACCTGTATACAGTTCTGAGAATAAGACGGTAAAAGCTGACATTGGCATTGATCAAAAATGTTCTGAAGCTATTGTGAAAGTAGAGGAAGAGCTCAAAGAGGTCACAGAGACCAAGTATGGAAGAGAAGCTGTAGTCATTGATCAGAAAACTAAAGATGTGGACATGAAAGGAGAACCTCAAGAAGATTTGGAGGTATTACAACCGCCATCTTTGAACATAACCTCATCTTTGGAGACAATGGACACCATATCTGGAAAAGATGCAGTCATTAATGAAAAATCTGAAGATTTATACACTGAAGGGGACCACATAGATTTAGAGTTTATACAAGCTTCAGATCTAACAGAGGCTTCTCCTGTAGAGGTCTTTGAGAACAAATTTAGAAAAGAAGTTGATCAAAAATTTGTTGAAGATATGCAAGAACAGAAAGATCTCAAGGTGGATTTGGAGGTTCTAAAACCTGTATGTAAGAGCATGACCTCAAGTATAGAAAACAAATTTGGAATGGAAGTTGTAGTCACTGACCAGAAATGTGGAGATTTGGAGGTAATAAAAGCTGCAGATCTGACCGAGGTTTCTCTTGAGGAGGATACTGAGGACAAATCTGGAACAGAAATGATTGGCGTTCATCAGAAATGTGATGTGGATCTGAAAGAACAGAAAGAGGTCAAAGTGGATGTTGAAGTTCTAAAGCATATACATATGGATGTGACTTCACATGTAGAAGGCATTGAAACCAAAGTTGAAAAGGAGATGGTTGTGAGTGATCTGAAATCTATAGACAAAAAGATGATGAAAGAGGCCAAAGAAGATTTAAAGGTTATCAAACCTGGAGAGTCTGGAGAAGATGCTGGTGATCAGAAGTATGTGGAAGGGCAGAGAGATGTTAAAATGGATTTGGAAGCTCTAAAATCTCAGTGCACGAGCATAACTTCACCTACAGAGGGCACTAAGCAGTTGGAAAATGATGCAGTAGTCACTGGTCAGAAAGATGCAAATCTGAGGGATTTGGAAGTTACAAAAACACCGGATACAACAGAGGGTTTACTTGCGAAGCACATGGAGAACAGACTCACAAGCGAATTTGTTGACATTGATCAAAAATACATTGATGAAGATGTGAAAATAGAGAGACTGGTCAAAGCAGAGATGTCTGGAGTACCAGATACAGGTGATGGTACCGAATCTATCCCAAAGGTTCTACACCAGAGAATAGAGGTTGTGAAGAGTGTAGCAGTGATGCAACAGAGGCAAAATGTGGAAAATTTAAGTCTGGGAGCTGAAACGTCAAAACACGACACTGAAAGTTTGGTGGATGACCATGAAAAAATGAAAGATGAGTTGCAGAGTGAACTGCAATCCACTGTCAGAAATGATATGTCAAAAACACATGAAGTAGATTACTCTGAGGGTCATGCTTCAGATCAGTCAGACAAGAAGAAGAAGAAGAAAAGAAAAAACAAAAAGACCAAGATGGTAAATACTGAAAAGGAATCAGAGGAGAGCAAAGTTGACAAGCCAGTGCAAAGAGCACCAGTTGATGTCCCATCTCAAAGTGAGACATTCAGTGCTGGAATGGAACAACCTCAGAAACAGGCCCAGCTGCAGAAAGAAGCACTTTTGATGAAAGCTAAGGAAAGCATTCTTAGGAAAGTCTTTGAAAAGGGTGTCAGTGAGAAACAGGCTGCTGAAGAGTTAGAAGCATTACGTCAAGGGTCAGCTAAAGAACGGCATGTGACAGCTCAGGAGACAGCCAAGACAGAGGAGAAAGGTTCTTCACTCCCTGCAAAGGAAAAAGAGACTGATGTAATACATCAGACAGAGCAGATATACAAAAATAAAATCCTGTTGCCAGGAGATGTTTTCACTGGGAAAGACTTTCCAGAAACTTACGTCAGTCAGACAGACCCGACTGATGCTAACTTTTATGAAAAGCAGGCCTTAAAATGTACAGAGAGTTCAGATGTTGCTATGGTCCCCAGTAAGCAAATATCAAAGCCCACTATTGGTTTAGATAAGCAAGTTGGCGGGACAAGAGCAAAAGAAAGTGAACATCCAGAAAGTGAAAACCTGGGAGACTCTGCAGTCCCCAAGGAGCCATGTACTACTCCTACTGGGGACGACAAAGACCACCAAAAGTCTGTGCCTGCTGTGACATTAGCGAACAGTTCGGATGCTGTACCACAGAGCGAAGTAAATACGTGTATACAAACCTCCAAAACAGAGATGGAGGACACAATTCTCAAGGAGCCACCACAAGCCATGACTAAGGAACACTCTTATATTGACAATGAATTCAACAATGAATCATCCATTGAAGAGTCATCAGAGTCAAGACTGTCTCATTTAGAAGAGGTCCCCGAGTCTGATACTACAGAATGCTGGGAAGAGGAGGATTCCGGAGGATGTCAAGAGGGTGTTGAGGAAAAACAGGCTGAAGACCTAACTAAAAAACAGAAGACAGCCCAACAGATAAGCAAGGTAATATGCTGTGTTTTTGTTAATTCTGCAATTATTTTGCAATTTCCTGATTCACTCTTAACTCATCAGCTGTAATCTTTGTAGTCAGCTTGGACTAGGAGTTCTGTTGGTAATTCATTTATTTTTTTAATCTTCTTAGTCCTCTTTGGTCCGTCAGGAATGTCTAGAACATGATCAACAGATTGTAGCGCTGCTCTCCTTGGTGCGACACACTGAAGTCCGTCTTAAGCAACAGCAGCAGCAGTTCATGGGGAGGAGTCTTGCCACACTTGATGACATCATTAAACAGACAGAAGTGAGCACTGCTAAAATATTGTTTCTACATTTTTAGAAACAGGGTTTGTTAAGGGTTGTTTGGGTGGTTAACACAGACTCAGAATATTGCAGAGGTAGGCAGCTATGCGATATGTGAATTGTGATTCTCTGATATTAACTGACATCTCTGGAAATTAACGATTAACGCGATTTTTTTAATCGCATGATAAATCTTTTTAATCGTGCGTTAATCGCGGTTTTAACGCACATTGTGATTTGTGTTGTACATGCAGGTCAGCATCGTAGGACCATTGAAAATGT
>JAOVVH010000036.1:8742621-8752959 GCA_028566435.1 Scorpiodoras heckelii | reverse complement strand
TAATATATATATAAAATCTATATATAAAAGCTTTTATATAACAACATGGGGCACTGAGGATTTAAATTATTTGCTTGTGTTAAGTCTCTACAGTACTTTATAAATAGTTTTTAAAAAGAACATCCCTCACCTTCAGTGTCCAAATCTACTGTGATCTGGTATGTTTATTATTCAGAAATCTTATATTTTATGGGTAGTAATATGTGGTATTATTGTACAGACTGGTATAACATTATTAATATAAAATTTCTTAAGGACTATTTTTGAATGACTGATTCTCCCTCTGTCTTTCCCTCCAAGTTTATGCTGCGTGAATTTGAGACCCGACGTGCTCAGTTTGACCAGCTGACCCAGGCAGCAGAGGGTATCCTCTCCCCCGTTGGAGAGCAGGGCTCTGGAGACAGCCAAGATGTAGCTGAGGTGAAGCAGGAGCTGGCCTCCATCACCCAGCAGTGGGAGGATCTGACCTCTCGTCTGTCCGAACGTTCCGACCAGATTGAACGTGCTCAGGGCACCAGCGAGGGCTTCCAGGCTCTGCTGAAGGAGCTCTCCCAAAGTTTGTCCCAGTTAGCTGAGAAGCTGGATGCCCAGGCCTCACTTAGTGCCCAGCCTGAGGCCCTGCGCAACAGGCTGAAGGAGACGGGAGAGATCCGTGCAGAGCTCGAGCAGAGGAGAGGCCAGCTGGTTCAGGCCGAGCAGCTGTGTGCAGAGCTCAGCGCTATTGTGGTGGAGCCCTACCTCCGAGAAGAGCTGCATAAGAGACTAGAGAGCGTCAGTGGCCCACTGAACAGCCTAGAGGAAAGAGCAGGTGAGGCGAGACAGAGGTTTGGCTTTTGAGAAACTGACTAGTCTTTTTGTAGTAGGGATAGGAATTGATTCTTATTTGAAAAAAAATGGGTATGTAGATCCCAGCTGATGTCAAATATCAGCAACAGGAAAACATAACTGGGGAATTAAAGTTGAATCGTTCACTTTTAAAGGTCATGACAAAAATATATACTACCTTCTGATTTTCTTTGATTTTAAGCCGTTGAATGCATAGTGTAACACTACTATGCTGAACAGTCTGACAGCCTTATCTTGTTGGGTTTATATTTTAACAAATGTTTGGTACTGTTTAACTGAAAAGAAATAATTTTGAAATAATATTTTGTGCATTCATGTAGAATCACGTGTGAGAAGCGTGATTCATCATTTCCATCTGTGTTGTAATTAATTGATAAAATAGTTATATCAGTAGTGTATTTGGATATTAATATGGGGTCCTTGTATGATACACAGTTATTGTATTACGTTCTTTCTCTCTGCTTATCTGCAGCGGATGGCCTGTCTCAGCTGCAGGCTGCTCTCTCAAGCACACAGCAGTTCCAGCAGATGTTTGAGGAGCTCCGTGTCTGGTTAGATGGGCAGGCTGCTGCAAGTACACCCAGCATGTCTGACCCTCTACCCTGCCAGCCTGAGGTTCTGCAAGCCCTCCTTGCCCAACAAGATGAGCTGCAGCGTGGTGTGGCACAACAGCGAGGGTCGTACGAGCTCATCCAGGCTGAAGGAACGTCTATCCTGGCATCACTTCCTGCTGGAGATGAGCGATCAGGTCTGCAGGCTCGACTCACCAAACTGCACCAGGACTGGGAGGATGTAAACCAACGCGTCACAGAAAAGCAAGCACATATCAAAGAGACACTGGGCCGTGCCATACAATATAGGCAACACCGTGATGAGCTGGATCCCTGGCTGAAGGTGTGTGAGCAGAAAGAAGCAGACATCCAACCATCTCTAGAGCCTGCTGCACTTGAAGAAGCCCTGCAGAAAGCAAGGCAATTAGGCCTGGACTTAGATCGTCGTCGCCCCCTGTTGGAGACTCTGAATTCTGCAGCTGACCAGCTCCTGGAGCAGAGCCGGACTGGAGAGGAAGAGGTGAGGGATGAGAAAGCCCAGCTGAACCGCAGGCTGGATGGTCTCTCTGAGAGATTACATGGCCGCATGGCTCAGCTTGAGGAGCTGAGCAGCAGGCTGAAAGAGTTTGAAGATGGTAGACTGGCAGTGGAGAGAAGACTGGAGGCAGCCAGGCATCAGCTGGAGGTGCAGGAGGCATTGGGCCCTCAGGCATGCAGTAACAAGAGTCTGGAGCGCCTGCGCAACCAGCAGGAGGCTCTCAGCTCCCTACAGCCACAAGTGGTATATCTGCGGGATCTGGCCAAGGGGCTGGCACACGACGCACCTCAGCCAACAGGGGGCAGTGGAGATGGAGGACAGAAGCTGCGGCAACAGGCTCAGGATACCGAGAGGGAGTTTGGAGAAGTGACTGAGAAGGTAAGGAGTGTGTTGTGAACAATATTGTTGGCTTGGTTATTTATGTAGTCATTAATAGTGTGATTTTTTTAAAAGTTATTATCTATTGTATGTGACTAAGACTAAATCTTTTCGATTTAATTACTTAATATATGTCTGTAATATATAATATAGATCTATCTGTCTCACAGGAGCTTAATTATGAGTAATAACTTCTTACTTGCTATCCATCACACAGATCGAGCAGTGCTGCTCTTCCCTCGAGTCACGCTTGCAGGGCGTAGGAGAAGTCCAGTCACATGTCCGTGACGTCTTCTCACGCCTGGCGGACTTGGACGATGAGCTGGACAGCCTGAGCCCTGTGGGGCGGGATGTGGATTCCCTGGCCTCACAGGCAGATGCAGTAAAGGGATTCCTGGGGCGTCTGGCAACCCTGCGGTCTGAGCTTGAAGGCCATGGCAGTGCCTGCACAGCCATGCTGAGGCGAGAGGGTAGCTCCCCTGATCTCCTCGCTCTCAGGAGGGAGACGGAGGCTCTGAACCGCCAGGCTGCCAAGCTGGCCGAGCGGGGTCAGGGTCGCCTAGCACTCATAGAAGAAGCTGAGGAGCGAGTGAAGGAGTTCTACACCCGCCTCGCAGAGCTGCAGGGGCTTCTTGACCGGGCAGAGGAAGGGCTGAATGCCCAAGGTGTTGTGGGAACTGAAGTGGACGTCATCAAACAGCAGCTCCAGGAATTTAAGGTAGGGTTTTTTTTCTTTTCTTTTCTTTTCTTTTCTTTTCAATGCTTTTGAGCACTAGAAGAACACTTTACCAGTGACTCATGCGGAGGCATGGACTGGAGACAGTTTTGAAATAGTTTCTCTTTAGTTGAATATAAATTAAGCTGTAGAATTTACAGTTCTGTTGTATAGACCAGTTTAATCCTAGGCTCCTCCAGGGAATCAGCAGACATTTTCATGAACCTACTCATGTTATCACCATTTTCATAATGAGCTGTGAGAGTTGTCTAATGTAATAGCAACCAAGTTTTACCTTTCATTTGGAAATTACAGATGGGTATCAAATTACAGGAAAATCTGTTTGTTCTGGTATGCTGTGGGACATGTTTTTTTGCCGGCATGGTTCGGACCCACTTGTCCCCCTTAGAGAAAAGAGTCACTCCAAACCAGACCTTTTCAGACTAATGGAAGTGTTGGTTGAGAACAGACTTTTTTTTTTTCCGACGGAAAAGCAAAACAGTTACAGATTCAAGCACCTTGTCACTGGAAAAACTGGCCGTGCTCAGCCAGGCAAATCTGTGAGGGCCGTCAAGCATTTGTGGAATGAATCACAGCCCTCCTCTTTATTAAATCACCTCCAAGTCTCAGCCCCCATCTGGGCCCTTGTCCCAGCATGCTTCTCTGCAGGAGGAGGGAATCAGCATGACACAGTCACTCCTGCTGCTTTACTGAGAGGGTTGCTTGCGTTCGTCCTGTTAGCCCCTCGGCTGATTGACGACGACCCCTTTAACTTTCTCCCTGGCTTCCACTCGTATTTATAGTGCCTCTGATGTTGTCTCATTCCCTCTCCAGATCTTACTCATGCCCCTCCAGAGCGTCAAATGTGGTGGGAGTGTGGGAGTAAGAGAGGCACAGTGGAGGTTTGAGGTGCATTCTAGAGAAGGACAGAGTGAATCAGCGACTTCTTTTCAAGAAGTTCACCTTGCTGAGTCATTTCCACTGAGAGAACTGCATATTAATACGGCGTGTAAATCTACTGTGGCTGGTTAATGTGGTGCAACATTCGTAAAGTCATTTGTTATGAAGTATTCTTCTGGAGCTGCTCCTAATCCCCACAGCTAGACCCACCAACTATGGGAGCACATTAGACCTATCATTGTGGTGATATACAAAGAACTAAATCTGAGAACAGAACCGATCACTGGAACAGTGTCCCTTCCCACTATCTCAGCATCAGACTAGTGCCGACTTGCCCAGTTGGCTTTGCATTAGATACCCTGGCAGCTTGTCTTGCATATCTGAAAATTCACCTGTTACTAATTAGAAGTTGTGCAGAGCAGTGCAGAGATGTTAACGCTTTAGCCAAAGCTGTACTTCAGCTGTGGAATGTTCTCCTCTTTTATTGCACTTTTACTGCTGCTGCTTTTTTTTGTTCTTTGATTTCTTACTCATGCCTCTTCTTTGGTATTTGTCTCGTCTTTCTGGTGTTCCTTTGTTTGAAATTCCTGCCGTCCAAGACTTCTTTCAGATTTACTGTTCCTGTTAATAACAGTGTCAGCTACTGTACACACTCGTGCTCCTCTGCCCCCACCTTCTCTCTCTTTCAGCAGGCTGGAGGACGTGAGGAGTTGCTGAAAGCAAACAGTGCAATAAGAGGAAAGGAGAAAGATATACAGGAGATGTAAAAATTCTCCATGGCCCTGTTAAAATGCCAGGGTTTTTTATGTAAAAAAAAAAAAAAGAAAAGAGACCTAGATGAATAATTTCAGAACATTTTCCAGCTTAAATACGACTTATAATATGTACAATTCAATTGAAAAGAAACTGAAAATTTTAGGTGGAAACATAAAACTAAAAAACTTTTTTTTTTAAAATGTGGTTGCATAAATATGCACACCTTTAACCTTCTTGAAGCACCTTTTGATTTTGTGACCGCATTCAGCATCTCCTGTGCACAGCTCTTCAGGTCACCCCACAGATTTCCAGTTGAATTCAGGTCTGGGCTCTGACTGGGCCATTCCAAAGCTTTGATCTTCCTCTGGTGAAGCCATTATTTTGTTGATGTGGAGGTATGCTATTGTCATTTGTAATGCTGAAAGGTGAAATTCCTCTTCGTCTTCAGCTTTTTAACAGAGTCCTGAAGGTTTTTTGCCAAAATTAACTGATATTTGGAACTGTTCATAATTTACCTCCTCCTTGACAAAAGCCCCAGAAGAAAAACAGCCCAAAGCATAATGCTGCCACCACCATGCTTCACTGGGAGTATGGTGCTCTTTTGGTGATGTGCAATGTTGTTTTTGTGTAAGACATATCGCTGCAGGTTTTTGCATAATGTAGCCAGGTTTGGAAGTTTTTCTTTGTAAGAAAGGGCTTCTGACTTGCCACCCTACCACACAGCCCAGACATACAAAGAATACGGTAGATTGTTGTCGCATGTAATACACAACCAGTACTTGCCAGAAATTCCTGCAGCTCCTTTAATGTTGCTGCAGTCCTCTTGGCAGCCTCCTGGACTAGTTTTCTTATTGTGTTTTCATCGATTTTGGTGGGACGTCCAGTTCTTGGTAATATCACTGTTGTGCCATATTTTATCCACATATTGATGTCCGTCTTCATCGTGTTCCATGGTAATGTCTTGGAAATGTTTTTCTTCTCCTAACTGACACCTTTCAGCAGTGAGATCCTTTTGATGCTCTGTAAGTTCTCTGCGAACCATGGCTGTTGCTCTAAGATGCAACAAAGTACATGTTTGGAAAATCCTACTAGAACAGCTGAACTTTATATCAGGTTAATCAGAATCACTGTAATTGATGTCAGTTGTGTACTGGCTACTATTTAATATGAGTTTGGATGATGAGCATTAATTCTGAGGGTTAATTCTGAACTATGCCACATCTCCAATTAAAAGAGGGTGTGCACACTTATGCAAGCACATATTTTTATTTTTTTAGTTTTATTTATTTAATTTCAGTTTTTCATTTCAGGTCACATTAAAGCTGGAAAAAATCCGAAATGATTTAGCTTGGTCTGATCTTTTTCATTAAAAAACCTGGCATTTTAACAGGGGTGTGTAGATCTTTTATATCCACATTTATATCCACATTAGAAAAAGCATGTATAGAATGAGCTGGGTACAATGTAGCATGGTATATGAGTACCAGGTGGCAAGAAAATGACATCATGATACATGAAAATATTTCTATTATATATTTATCAAAGGTAAAGCCTATTGCTTGAAATTATTTTGTAGAATATTTACTATACAGGAACACAGGGAAAGTCATTAAGGTAAAACTCATGTAGAAATACTGACAAGACACAATACAGTTTGAAATATCGGGACAACTCAAATATTGATATCATCTCATTAGGGGTTTGGCTACTTGCATGCTTCAGCTACTTGTGTAAATCATCCATGATATGTTATATTTTGACAAAGTCCTTTGAGTATTTGTTACACATATAGTAGCTCTAAAGCCAGAACAGTAATGTCATTATGTCACCATTCATCCTGCACCAAGGAACAAATCAGCTATTCTGCAAAAGCGTAATTATGCATAAGCTGGTGCCTCCTTTTAGTCTGCTCATTTACACTCCATGCCTTATAATCTGGACACACCTCTGTAAACAGTGCAAATTAAGGAGGCCATGCTGTTACTGTAAGTTCAGAAAGGTGGTCTGTGTACATGGGGTATATTAGAAAACCTTTAGAATGTGGTCTTGCATGCTTGAAGGATGAGGAGAAACTTCTTTGAGGTCTTCTTTCATCCTCCTTGACTGTCTAGTCTATTTTTTTCCATCCTGTCTGGGCCCCTTGCTCATATTCAGCCCCCAGCCCCTTTTCACTTACAATGACACATACGTAGGTAATTTGGAGGGCCAGAAAGCCTGTCTGGCATGAAAAAAACACTGATCTCCCATTCCCCCCCTTCTCCTCACACAAGCCAGACTCCATTTCAGAAACACCCAATCCAATGTAGTGATGTCATTGCTGAGATTAGAGAGAGGGGGAGGCAGGATAAACCCAAATAAGCAAGGCGTGTGTGTGTGTGTGTGTGTCTGTATGTCTGTTTTTGTATACAAAGAGACCTGGTTGTACACTTGATGAAGGCCTGGGATGAGCCTTGGTTGGTAGGTCAGGACACATGAGGAGAAGGTGTCAAGTTTTTTTTAATATAGAGCACCCCAAGTCATTCTGGGAGTGACTGAATAATGGGTTAGGTCTTAACATGATGAATCATCTCACCAGCATTTTCTACTCTGGAGGTCTTTTTTCCCTGACTAAACATATGTGTATACCACACTGAGTGCTTTACATGCCACGTCAGTGTGTCCCTGTTCAAACCGTAGCCTTGTGCACATGCAGTAGGTGTGTGTATGTACTGGGAGTGTGGCTTCACGTCCATGAGGGATGATATTTCTAATTCCCGGGCTGTTTTGGAGCGTTCGGAATTTCAGCTGTCTCTCCATCCTCGACCCCTCACAAACATAATCTCATACACAACCACACACAGGGTGTGGTGGTCTCCTTAAAATTCCCGTGCCCTGTGTGCACTTGTGTGTGTCTGCTTCCCACCACAGAGGAGCAGCTGAGCTTGGAGAAATAGGGTGGGCTATGAGACACAGACACAGAGAAAAGGCGCTTTCCAACTGGGCATTCCTGTACAGGGCTGGTTAGAACCGGTGAATAGCTAAATCAAGCTGAGCGCAGCATGCTGTCTTTGCTCTTGCTTGCTATAACTTACTCTCACTCCCTTTACACACTCTAATCCTATTTTTGTCTGTCGCTTTGCTTTCTCTGTGTTCCTCTAGTATCACAAGGTCAGAGGATATGTAAAGGCCTCTGCGTCCTCCACCCGAACCCCCCTGGGTTTTCGTTTAACTCGGATTCTCATGCACTCCCTTTGGCATAATAGTTGTGTACATGATTTGCAAAAACACTGCTGCTGTGTTGGGGAAGTAAAGGAGTTTTATGGTGGGTTAATGACATAGGTTAATGCAAAATGCAAAATATGCCAGGGGCAATTGCAAAACATAAACAAACAACATGCTGACAAACAGAAAAAAGGCACAGAGTTTGTTTCTATTTATTTGACCTCATGTTTCTGCACAAGCTCAGATCATGTGATTGATTATGCAAGCAGAACTGCTTTTAGTGATAAACAGAAGGAGTATCTTCCTCATATAATCTGACATGGAGAGCACATATTATTGCAAAGTCTGTTACAGAATTCGGCCAAGATTTAGTTTTATCTTGAAGTGATAATCTTAAAAGACGGCTGAAATTACACAGTCTAAAACTGCCAAAAGGCCACAAGGTAAATAGTACTTGTGCATAGTGATATTCCTCTTTTGAACCGTCTCGTGAAATCCCTTTTCTTTGCTGTCTACCTGATGTTATGAGGACATGCCTATTATAAGTTCCAGCTGTATGGTTAAGAAGCCAAATGTCTGGGATGACTGCCTCCTAATGATGTATAATGGCATGCTGTTGCAGTCTTCATTCTTTCCCATGAAGGTCCTTCCCAGCATTAAACACCTAGCAATGATATCCGTTAGAATTTAATATCGTTTTGTTGAGCCTGTTTTCATCTTTTTTTTGTCCTCAGGGTTTGATTGGATTAGCATAACACAATTAGCACGAGCTGATGACTTAATTCAGCTAATTTGACTCTCTGTACCGAAGCAATATCCAGCTAGGATGGAAGTGTGTGTGTGTGTGTGTTGCCTCTCCCATTGCCTGGTATTGTTTCAGCTGTTGTGAATTACTTGTGGCATTCCATAGCATAGCCCACTTTTGCCTCTCAGCCAGACTCTATTAGCTCACCAACTGAAATAAATAAAGAACTTTGCACAAGCAGAGCCTTCTTGGTGTGTGAAATTAATAGGCAGATTAATAATTGTTGCAATGACGGTTACTTTCCGGGTGGTTAGGAGGAGTTGTGTCTGTTGTGCCATCTTGTTTTTCTCTTTGAACTACTTCTTGAGTACAGTATTAAATGTCAATCAACCAGTCACATGAAAGAATGCAGTTCTGTATAAAACATTTGCAGTGTAATGTACACTTCCAGACAATTACACAACGGTAAGAAATGATACCAAACAATCCTATTTTCTCGTTTAACAGGAAGAGTCGACTGTGCTTTTATTTGGCTTTCCTGGTTAGCTTTTGTGTCTGGTAAAGAGGAGAACAATGAACACATTGAGGGGCTCAGGTAAAGCCTGCGGGTTAATTATGAAACTACTGCTGAGATCAAGAGGAAAAAAGGGGGGGGGGGGAGTGTCAGCGCCTAGAGTGCTTAGATACCACAGAGAGAAAAAGGAGTGATGAAAAGAGAAGGAGTGAGGAGCTTTTGACATAAAAGCGTGAAGAAAATACAGTCATTTCGATTGCCTCGGTTGTTGAGTAAACAGAGTCTGTGCTCAGTGATGGAGGAAAAACAAGAGCAAGCAGGTGATGGAGAGAAGAGGATCAACAGGTGCTGTCCGAAAGCAAACAAACTGCGCTGCAAAGTCGACGCCATTCTCTGCCCCCTTGTGTTTATGGTAGATTAATGCCTGTTAATTCTTTTTGTAGCGTGGTTCTATCAGAGACAAAAGCTCAACACTACTCCAGTCAGACTGTTTTAGGGGATTTTGGGCTTGAGCCCTCCCTCTTCCTGTCTGAGTCAGGACTGTGACTTTTTAACTAGAAGCCAAATGAACAGTCACTGACTGACTAAGGGTAAGGGGGAGGAGTGAATACAGGGTCAGACACTGAATTTTACTTTAACGAAACCCGCCGAGTTAAAAGGGTTGCATTTATACCACACACAGATTTCGGCTGGTTTTGCACTACAACATGCAGTTGATCTCCCTTAGTAAGATTTTAGTTAGATTTAGGGTTAATGTTTTACCTAAATATGTTTAATCAGATAAGTTTGTGATTTTCCACGATGGTAGGGATGTATGTTTATTAATATATGATTTAATCCACCGGGGCATCATGGCGGTATGACTGGTCAGTTTGAGCTGAAGGAGAACGAAATAGAGCAAGCGTGAGGGCGAGAGACAGACAAACCCCTTTTGTTTTCACTCGGAGGTTTGTCTTGGAAGCAAGCATGACAGCTGCAAGTAGACTGACAGAAAGAAAAAGGGAGAGAGGAAGAAAGACAGCAAGGGAAGGTTAAAAAAGAATTGAAAATGAAAGTATTTAACTTGTTGGACACGCAGAAAATGGACAGTGTGGGTGATTCACAGAGCAGCAGTGGGGTGTGTGTGTGTGTGTGTGTGTGTGTGTGTTCCATACATGAGCGTGTGTCTGGGACTCAGCAATGGAGAGCGAGTGG
>JAOVVH010000036.1:8707047-8717613 GCA_028566435.1 Scorpiodoras heckelii | reverse complement strand
ACCATACTAATAAATTATTGTGGTCTAAAACCAGGTGTTTCAGTTTCATTGTCTAACCCCTGTATATATATATATATCACCATTAATAAACCATTTAATTGTCCTTTGTCCTTGTACACCTCGGTCAGGTTTTCATGGAGGAGATGACTCGAAAACAGCCTGACGTAGATAAAGTGACAAAAACCTACAAGAGAAAACCATCAGAAACCTCTAGCAGTCTTGCTGAGAGACGGGGTGTCCGTAAGTGGCCTTTCTTGTGCCTCTGTACTGCTTACAATCAGATGCACAATGTACTTGCAGTGTGTTGTTGAATATTTGTGTAATGTAGGTGTGGTGAGTGTGAATAGAGATTGTTACAAGATACGTTTGCTTTCTCTCCTCAGGTAAGCAGCAACAGCAACAGCAGCCTGCCATGCAGGTAACCGGAGGAAATCCTCGCCTTAACCAGCTCTGTTCCAGATGGCAACAGGTTTGGCTACTGGCCCTGGACCGTCAACGCAAGCTCCATGATGCCCTCGACAGGCTAGAAGAGGTACGGCATTTTTTTTTTTTCAACTCTATTTCTTTTATACCTAGAGGATGTATAACTCAGTCTTGTTTAATTACTGAAAGTGTTTAATCTTCAGAAGTGATAAAATCATCACCAGGATTTCAGGCCAAACAAATAACAAATACCATGAATAATAAATGAAGTAATTCATATACAATTTTATTAGAAATTAAGTAATACAATAAGGATGCAGAATTTGTTTTTGATTTCTTGAAATCTGAAGGAAAAATGTTCTGTATGTTTGGGGCTTCCTTTTAAACCTGCCAGATTTATCTTTCATTCATGGTACGTAGTTTGATTTTGATTTGACTAGTTACTGTCAGGGGTAGTCTGATATTTTTTATATCAGTTGACTTATTTTAGTTTGTGTCTCTCACAATGTTGCAGCTGAAAGAATTTGCCAACTTCGACTTTGACGTATGGAGGAAGAAGTACATGCGCTGGATGAATCATAAGAAGTCTCGCGTCATGGACTTTTTCAGACGCATTGACAAGGACCAAGATGGCAAAATCACTCGGCAGGAATTTATCGATGGCATCCTGGCTTCAAGTATGTATACACATACTGATATAAATAAGTGCAAGCGTTATAACAAGTGAATTTGAAAAGTCAAAGTTTACAGTAATTAGTGAAATCCAGATTTCGTGGTATCCTTCGTGAAAATGAGCACAGATTTTTACAAAAAGGGAATAGCAATTGATAAGTCATAAGGGTCCTAGTATAATATTATTTTAACATAATATTAATCCTGTTTGAAAAATCTCCTTAAGTAATAAATGTTTTGGGAATTACTGGTAAAAATGATCAGCAACTCACAACTAATACTTGACCAGATATCCGCACTGAACCTTTTAGTGTAATGTCTAAGATGGGTGGAGACACTTCGAGGAGATCTTAAGTGCTCCTCCTAGCTAAACGTTGATATGGTCAAGTGTGTACATATGACTTTTCAATTCAGAATGCATGTTCTGTAGGATTTACAACTGTTGACTGAAATAGCCTTTTAGAGCTGTGCATTAGTGCAATACCGTGTACTTCTGTCTTTACAGAATTCCCCACCAGCAAGCTAGAGATGACTGCAGTGGCTGATATCTTTGACCGTGACGGTGACGGTTACATTGATTACTATGAGTTTGTGGCAGCTCTGCACCCTAATAAGGATGCTTACAGACCCACTACAGATGCAGACAAGATTGAAGATGAGGTAATATTTAAAAAATCCTTTAGTTTTCCTGTCTTCCCTTTGTAACTGTTTTACAAGGTAATATTTCATATATTTTCTCCATGTAGGTCACTAGACAAGTGGCCCAGTGCAAGTGTGCTAAGAGGTTCCAGGTTGAGCAGATTGGGGAGAACAAATACAGGGTGAGTAGTAGTAAAACTAATGGTGTGTTTTTTTATGACTAGAACTAAACTTAAGCTCATTACAGGTGTACTAATGTACATTAATGAATTTATTTACTAAACATCCATCACGCTGCAGCGCTGCTCTCTCACACCTTTATGGTTCTAACCATCACAACTACGTTAACATATTGATCTCATGCCATTTTGGGTTAAAGGTGCATTGCTGTGTATGCAAGTCTGCTACATGACTGAACTACGTACCTGTTCTACCGCTGCATCACTACACATCGGTGTATGCAGTGTGTGCTTCTCACCACCAAACTAATGTCCATCCTATATTTCCAGCGAATGAAGGAGCTGCATTGTTTTCATGTTTTCTCCCTACATCATTATCTACTGGGTAATGATACTTACAACAAGACTCGCTCATTGGACTTCACATGCCTCGGGTCCATCACACTTACTGACTGAGCTGTGTGTCTCTGTTTCTGTCTCTGTCTGTTGCTTTCATCCCTTTCTCATCTCTCACATATACTTCTATTTCTGGCATTCACAAGCACTCTAATCCATTTATAAGCATTAGGGAAAAAATGCATTTTTACCCTTATTAATGTTAATACTGACTCATGAGTGAATTAGATCTGTTTTAACTTAGGGTAGTTGATTAATTGTTTTCAACATTTGTGTTTGTACATTTTATTTCATACTCTCTTCTTTCTTCCCCTTGTTTTCTTCCTTCTCCATGTCTGCTGGATTTTTTGTAGTTCTTCCTTGGGAACCAGGTAAAGTGACTGGCGTGTTCGTGACTTGGCCTCTGAAATCTGATCTAGATTTGGTTAGGGATTGTGACCCTGAATTCGAATGACTAGGCAGCCTCTGTGCTGAGCACAGCCCAGAGAGCCAGTCCACGCTACAGGCTATTGAATATAGAACAGATATTTGTTTGAACCTCTCAAAGCCACAGTTACTGGGCATTTCCTGTCTGGTTTGCATGGTTACATAGCCATTACCCAAATATGCTGGGAATGTGTCCACTTCCAACTCCAGAGCAGATATCACAGGCCTTGTCAATGTGTTGTATTTCTGTAATGGTGAATATGAAAATGGTGTTTGAATAATTCTGTAAAGATTTGGTGGTTTGATTGTGAAATATCCTCTGATTTCTTTGGTGGAGGAGTAATCTGTCAGATTTTGTGACTTGGTACAATATTTTTACCATAGTATTTATTAGGTCATAGTATTTATTAGGGAACCTTCAGAGGTGATTTATGCAATTATAAAATGATGCTTGATGCACCTTGATGTATCTCATTTCTCTAAATGTAACTTAAAATTTTGTACTGTAACTTTTAAAGCATAAAGTGAAAGTGAAATTGCTTGGTAGGGGTTCTCTGTTAGCCAACAAGAGTAAAATGCTGTTTCACCATGTTTGTTGTTCCAGAAAACATTTTTTTCTTGGAATAACAGAGCATGTGCCCACAAAATTGCTGTTAAAGCAAAGGGCAAACGTCTGAAATTGTACATTTTCAAATTAGCTTGTTAGCTTTGCTAATTTCACCACGCAACTCTCAAAAAATAAAATAAAAAAAAAATCTGATCATTTAAAGAGCAAGTAAGGATGCATCTAGAAATCTAATTTTAAAAAATGTATATATCTTTTAATAATTTTAAAATATTAAAATATTAATTTTAATAGTGTAACTTACAAAAATACAGTACTTACAGTGTAATTTACAAATATTATTATTTAAAAAAAATTAATAATAGATATAATTAATCTCAGCTACAAAGCATATAGAAATTGCAATGTATGGCTGAATAATCATAAAGTATTTGTCGAACTTGAGTCTTTATTTGAAATGTATAACAATATTTTATTATTTTGAACACATCAGCTTTTAAAATACTATGGTAAACATTTTAGAGCTTTTGGAGAGCTATGGGACATTTGGGTTGAGCTTGATCCTGAATCATCTAGAATCTAAAATGCATGTTTTTTGCATGATAATATAATTTGTTCAATTTTTTTTTCCTGTGCCTTCTGTTTTTTTTTTATCTTCATTTGTAAGATTTGAAGAATCTCAACTCATCGAATGATTCTAATGCTGTTCCTTTACCTCTCTTTTCTTTTACTGCATTTCTTTTTTTGTTTGCTCCTTTCTGCACTTTATCTCTCTCCCTCAGTTTGGGGACTCCCAGCAGCTGCGTCTGGTGCGGATCCTGCGCAGCACAGTCATGGTTCGGGTGGGAGGGGGCTGGATGGCACTGGACGAGTTCCTGGTGAAGAATGACCCTTGCAGAGGTAATTTGCACAATTAGAGGCTTATTTACACAGCAAACACTCGTGCACACCCGCTTACCCAGACATCAGGAGCAGCTGTGTATAAGGAAGCTGATGTAGTTGGTTGGGTAAGACATGTTCCAGACAGCTGCACTGGATATGAAACCCTGACAGACACAATGACACATGCTATCGTGATATGATGTACAGTGCCTTGAATAAGTATTCACTCCGTTTGAACCTTTTGCTAGTGTTACAACCTGAAATTAAAATGGACACAATGAGGATTTTTTTTCCCCATTTGATTTATACACTTATTATAATTTATAACATTTGACTGACATTTGTTGGTTTCATAAACATTCACCCCTGGTGGACCCATCTTTGGCTTCTAGGACACATCCTTGTTAGCATTTAAACTGGAGCATGAAAATTTTGCCCATTGTTCTTAGTAGATTGTTCAAGTTTTGTAAGATTCTTTCTTTTTGAACTACTGGCAATATGAACAGGATTATTGTCTTATTGAAAGGTGAATCTCTGCTCCAGTCTCAAGTATCATGTAAAATGCAACAGGTTTTTCTATAATATCAGCCCTAACCAGTTTCCCAGTCTGTTTGCAGGGTGATGAGCAGCACTGGGTTTCTGCTAAGTGTAACTTTTTTTTTTTTTGCCAAAATCACAATGTTCAATTTTGGTCTCATCAGACCAGAGAACCTTTGTATACATTTTTGCTGAGTCTCCAACGTGGGATGTGTTTTACATATGTAAATAATTTTGCAAATTAGATGTATTTTTTTTCACCCGAATCCAATATTATAGGGTGTTTTGTGTAGCTTCATGACATGTATTTCCAGTTCAGTTTTAGCTTGTAACACTATAACATTGAAAAATTTAATTTTACCAAGGCATTGTGAGATCTGTCGGTTATGTCATCACTCCATCCATCACCCAATAGTCCTTTTTCTGCTGAAATATCTGTTTATTTCTTTTGACCTTTCAGACCTCTGATCATCTGACATGCCTTCAGTCTTTATTTTTACATGCATGATTATGTATTTCTCTCTCTCTCTCTCTCTCTCTCACACACACACACACTGTCTCTTTTTTCTTTCTCACACACTTTCTCAATCTTTACTCTATTTGAATCATGGTGCATGTTCCTTGGGTCTCTCCTTCCCTTTCCCCATTCCCCCATTCCCCATCCTTTCTCTCTCTCTCTCTATCTCTCTTCCCCCAGTGCAACATCCAGGACTTAAAATCCTTCGCTCCGACTCCAGCTGCTCCATATCATCTCGTATAGGTTGGGTCTTTCTCTATCTCTCACTCACTCACTCCTTCTTGGGTTTTGTCTCTCTCCTGTTTTTACTCAGATCATTTTCGGGTTCCTGTGTGCTGTGCTGTGCTTTGCTGACTGTAGCACTAAACTAACTGTCCGCTCCCGGCTGTGTGCTCATATTGTTGCTATGTATTTTACAGCATCAAGGGCTGGACCACATGATCCAGCTACCTTATTTTAATTACATGATGATGGTGTAAATTGAGCACATGGACTTTATGGCCATGTGTATCTATAGAATATCTGTGTATGTGCCAGAGAGAGTATGAAAACTTGTGTGAATGGGGTTAAATGTGTGTATGGGTTCTTCAACTTCATGTTGTCTCTTATGTCTCTCAGTGGCAGTCACTCCTGGCTATTTCTGCTGCAGAGGTACCTCACTCCTCCTCTCTCCTCCTCTGGCTGTCTCTCACTCTTTCAATCTGACATCATCCCTCAACCCTGTCAATAATGAAACTAAATCCATTGACCAATGTCAGATCCATCTCCTCACTGCTCTGTCTTTGATTGCGTGTGAGCGTTGGCACTTTGGTGTGAGGGTATGTGTGTGGGGATGCCAGCTAGCATCACGCTTCTCATTCCCATTCGGCTGGGCCTGGTCTTTGCACTTTTTTTGTCCGTGTCCCTGATGAGCATCACAAAATAAAAAAAAAGCAAGAACTGGGTGTGGCAAGACTGGGTTTCTAATATTGCACCAAGCAGCTCTTAAAAGGGTTTGCTCATGGGGAATGAATTACAGACTATACCTGGCTTATGGAGAAGAAATTATATGGTGTGCCGCCAATTAACAGCTGCCCTGCTGTTGCTTGAGACCATGGAAAATGGGGTTGTGTTGCAGTCTTTAGGACAGCTAGTGACCACGTCTATAGTGCACTGCTGCTGTTGCACACAGCCCTCTTCCCCTCTGCCCTTTTCCTCTCATTTTCCCTCCTTCTCTCTTCTCTTCAGTCTCTCTGCCTGCCTCTGTCTGTGGTTGGCTGTTCTGGGCTGTGTGTTGTGTGCTAGGCCTGCAAAGTTTGGTATCTGTTTTTTTGTAGAATGCTTCTCCCCGTCTCTCTTTAGACCAGAGGCTTGTGTCGGTGTCTAGTGTTTTTGTGTGCCTGAACCGTAACCAGCCATGCCTCTTGGTTTCCTATCAAAACCCACTACTAGCACTGAGCACTCCAAAGTGCACAGTGGTGGATTCTCAGAGATTAAAGGCTAAGTTTTTGGACTGGCATCTGTGTCTGGCACTGACTGAGCGCAACCCTCAGCGTGAGGATGCTTGCTCTGCTGCTCATGTCCCTTACTAAATTCCTGCACTGTCTCTGCCACTTACTATTAATGTGGGTCTACTTATGCGTCTGTTACCTGGAGCAGTGATTTTCCTCTCGCTCTGCTCACTGGCTAACGGTCATGTTTGATTCCAACTCGTTGACACGTGCATTTTCGTGCTTTCCTGTCCCTCCGTCTCAATGCAGCACGTGGACGCACCAACCTGGAGCTGCGGGAGAAGTTCATTCTTCCTGAAGGAGCCTCACAAGGTATGGCAGCCTTCCGCTCCCGTGGCCGACGCTCCAAGCCTTCATCACGCACTGCCTCACCAACGCGATCTTCCTCCTCAGCCTCGCAGAGTGCGCAGAGCTGTGCCTCGGTGCCCTCCGCCCCTGCCACGCCCACTGCCTCTTCAAGGGTAAGAGGTCACATCTGCACACACACACACACACACAGTCATATGTGTTAAATCATCAGACCCCAGTCTTCTTTTAAATCACTAGTTGTTAGATTGACTCTTCAGTGTTTTCTGTTTCATAGTTATTCATGCTCACAAATTCATTCTCAATAATGACCAAAACATTATAATCCTATACATTAGGGGTCATCAAACTGATCCACAAAAAATCCAATGTGTCA
Source organism: Scorpiodoras heckelii (assembly GCA_028566435.1). Taxonomy (NCBI): domain Eukaryota; kingdom Metazoa; phylum Chordata; class Actinopteri; order Siluriformes; family Doradidae; genus Scorpiodoras; species Scorpiodoras heckelii. Next base: position 8,710,205 of record JAOVVH010000036.1, on the reverse strand, counting down.
GTAGGTTTTCATTCCAGCCAATCAGGCTAGTCGATTGAAGGGCAAGATACACTATATAGACAAAAGTATTCGGACGATTTTACAGCTAAAACACTTTCCACTCTTCTGAGAAGGCTTTCTAGAAGATTTTGCAGTGTGTCTCTGGGAATTTTTGCCCATTCATGCAGAAGAGCATTTGTGAGGTGAGACACAGATGTAGGACAAGAGAGCCTGGCTCACAATCTCCATTCTAGTTCATCCCAAATGTGTCCGATGGCATTGAGATCAGGGTTCTGTGTGGACCAGTCAAGTTCTTCCACACCAAACTCACCCAACTGTGCCTTTATGGGCCTTGATTTGTGCACTGGGGCACAGTCATGCAGGAACAGAAAAGGGCCTTCACCAAACTGTTCCAACAAAGTTGGAAGCATACAATTGTCCAAAATATCTTGGTATGCTGATGTCTTAAGATTTTCCTTCACTTTAACTAAGGGGCCTTGGCCAACCCCTGAGAAACAACCCCATAGCATTATCCCTCCTACACCAAACTTTACAGTTGGCACAATGCAGTCAGGCAGGTAATGTTCTCCTGTCATTCACCAAACCCAGACTCATCCATTAGACTGCCAGACAGAGAAACGTAAGTCATAACTCCACAGAACATATTTCCTTCTCCAGAGTCCAGTGGCTACGTGCTTTATACCACTTCATCCAACACATGGCATTGTGCTTGATGATGTAAGGTTTGCATGCAGCTGCTGGTTCAAGGAAATCCATGCTATGAAGCATCTGATGCACAGCTTTTGTGCTGATGTTAAAGCCAGAAATTTTATGAACTGACTTGTTACAGTGGTGGCATCCTATTACAGAACCACACTCAAATTCACTGAGCACATTAGAATGACCCATTCTTTCACAAATGTTTATAAAGGCAGGCTGCATGTCAAGGTGCTTGATTTTATACACCTGTAGCAATGGGACTCCATGAAACACCTGAATTCACTGATTAAGAGGTGTGTCCGAATACTTTTGTCTATGTAGTGTATCATGCTTGACTCCTGATTGGTTGGAATGAAAATCTTGCTGATAAGATTGGACAGCCCTGCTGTTTGTTCATAGTCTGTTTTAATGTCTTCCACTAGAAAGTTTTTGTCTTTCCTGTCCTTTATCACATGTGATTGTTGTTAATTATGTTCCCATTTTCACTGGTTCACATTGGGTTATTGTGTTTATTGTTGTTTCTGCATGTCAGAATCACTTGGTCATCTCTGGGGTTTTGTGTCTTTTGTCTTTTTTTGTCTTCCTTCCCTCCCTTGCTTTAAAATTTCCCTCCTTCACAATTTCATCCTGTGTTTGTCTTCGACACCACCTGCCCAATATACTGCACTACACTGTGCTGTGGTACTCGCCTTCTTCCCAAACCCCCCCCCCCCCTCTCTCTCCCAATGCTTTGTCCTCACTTTCCTTCTACACCTGCTTATCCTCCTTCTCCCTGCCTGCTCGTTTCCCAGTCCTCCCAATCTCAGTTGCGGGGCTATGCCAAGCCCTGGCTGGCACACAGTAAAACTCCAACTCCAACCAAGTGCCAGTCCTGCCCAGAGCACGGCCACACCCCTGGGCATGAGGTAACACACTGCCTCCCCTCTCCCAAAAGCCCTAACACACTAACAGAAAAGAGATTGAAGAGGAAAAGTGTCTGAACACACACCAATATCCAACAGCAAGTCATTTTGTTATTTTAGTAATTGAAATGTCAGAGCAGTAAATCCATGTGTGTGTGATTTAGACTACTGAATTATAAAATACCTTATGTGTAAGCATTTAAAGCATCATTTTGCATGTACATCATGTGCAAGTTCAGTTTATAGTCGAGTTCAGCATGTATTTATCCAAAGATTAATCTATGAAGAGTGTGTTTTTCATTCAGAATTGTGCTAGTGTGTTAATCCTTGAAGGATTAGACGTAATGAGGGCTGCATTACATCAGGCCAATTTCTGGATTTCTCTAATTGCAGGGAGGCTCCACGTCTAAGCTTAAAAGGCCACCTTTCCATTCCAGCCGTGGATCTCTGACGGGCGAAAATGGTGGAACCACACCTGCTGCTAAACCTGCACGCTCTGGTGGGGAACCGCTCACAGCTTTAATGGTTTCTAATCCCCACTGTGTGCAGAATGTTTCAGGAAATTATACAGTAGGGTGGCCGTTATTTTGGGTTTAATTTTGGTTATTGTTATTTCACTTGTCTCACCTCTCCAAACTGTTAGGTTTTTTAGGTTTACTATTAAAAAACATATGCCAAGTCTGAGCAAAATATTTTGAATTTAGGGGTAGCTCAATGACCCCAAATTTACACAGTATGATAGACGCGACATCACAAAACTGCATGATACACAATGCTCTCAGGAGATTAGTTCAATTACTGGACTAAGTAGAAAAACTAAAACAGTTTCTGCTTGACACAATTTCAATCACATAATCTGGATGTCACATTGTTTCTCCTCAAACTTGTCCAAGAAAATCTAAAAACAATCCCCCAAAATGCAAATTTCAGTTTTCTGTGCTAGTCCTGCAAAGAAGTTTGGGGAAATCAAGCTTTTCTTACTGAAATCATACAGGCAGATGACACCTAGATTAAAAACTATCAAATTGTCTTTTGCAGTTTAAGTTCACTTTGCTGTCAGAGTCCTTTTCAACTGGTCAGGATATCTTTTTCGATGCTCATTTATAACTTCCAGTGCAAATTGCAACTGCTGTTCATCTTTAGTGATCAGGCCACTGAATTCCTGTAATGTGTATTCATCGCCATGACATTATATCACTTTATAGTCAACATACAACTTTAACACCAATCGGAGTACCCATAGAAAACCCACGTACACACAGGGAGGACATACAGACTCCACACAGACTAGTCCCACCTGGGGATCAAACCCAGGACCTTCTTGCTGTGAGGCAACAGTGCTACCCGCCGAGCCACCGTGCTGCAGAAGCTAGTCAGATAACAGCGACACTAACTGTAAATTAAGAAACTAACGGTACACAGGTCTGATCCTTAAATACTCATCTGCATAAGGTTTATTTAATACAATATGGCTGCTTATGCAAGACGATCCGGGTTTGATTCCCGGTCCGGGCCGTTCTGTGTGGAGTTTGCATGTTCTCCCTGTGCTTGTGTGGG